>JAVJGG010000061.1:10529102-10563184 GCA_035590195.1 Aviceda cuculoides
GGACACGCTCCAGCACCTCAATGTCTTTCCTGTAGTGAGGGGCCCAAAACTGAACACAGTACTTGAGGTGCGGCCTCACCAGTGCCCAGTACAGGGGAACAATCGCCTCCCTGCTCCTGCTGGCCACACTATTTCTGATACAGGCCAGGATGCCGTTGGGCTTCCACATGGGGAAGGAGCTGGACCCTACCAACCTTGCACCAGCTCTGTGCAAGTGGGTGCAAGCCAGGAGCCCCAGTCACGGGTCTGGGGACATGCCCTGGAGGTATCTTGAATTCATACTGGGCCAGGACGCCAAGGTGCCAAACTCCCCTTTCCCCACCCAATGTCCTGGTCTCCACAAGGCAGGCACTCAGCTGCATGGACCAAAAGGGTGCTGCCCTACCCCAGCTGGCCCTGGCTCCCTTTCGATTTAGTCCTTGCTGAGCTGGGGTAGGGCAGGGGAACACTGGCTCTGCATCCACAGGGATGCTCTGGCAGTAGCCATGGTGGCATAGGGGTGGCCAAAGTGCCGGGCGAGAGGGGGCTAAAACCAGAGCTTTGCTTTGCCACCTCTTGCAGAGTTCCTGTATCACTATCACAAGGGTACCATGACACTCAGCCCCTCGGGGGGCTGCGTCTGTGGGATTTGCCAGGCAGGAGCACTGGGCCACCCGTCTCGCAGCTCCTCTTCCCCAGCACCCTGCTGGGACAGAATCTGACCAATCTTTCACAGTCTCCCATCCCAGTGTGGGAGCAGGGCACCGCTTCTTTTGGTACTGAAAATAAAACATGGGGTCTTTGGCTCCCAAAACCACATTTTCATTCGATTTGGTGCCGAGGATGGATGGGATCAGAGTCCCACCCCTGTCAGCAGCAGAAGAAAGCAGTGGGTTTCAGCAGCCTGCACTATGGGCCGCTGCAAACACCATGGCAGCTGATACCGTCTGCCGAGATGACTCACCACTGTTGATTTGGGCAGAGGCAAGAAAAACAGCCTGAAATGCGCCAGTTCAACATTCGTATTCTCAGCGACGGGCTATTAGCACAGAGCAGGTCCCCCCCTTACCTTGTTTCAATGCAGCATCACTGAAATTTATTTTTCTATATTGGAAAAGTGATATATTGACAGCCTTATATTTGGGAAAGCAGCTTATGTCACTGCCAGAGATGTCACGTTCTAATGGATCACATCTGCATCAACAAAATACCTGGCAGTTTGACCCTCTAATCTCCCCAGGCAATTTTTCTTTCTTTTTTCACGGCTGCTCAAATATTGGCTTTATCTCCACGGGAAGGATAGGAGTGACCTATAGAGCAAATGCTCATGCTAGCCTTTCAGGGCTATTTTCACAGGGCCGTTCTACCAAGAACATTCACCCCAAAAGAGATGTTTAAATCAGGGTGACCCCCCCGGGAGGTATTTCAGCCCAGCGCCACACAGCTGCAGTCAAACCATCAGGCAGGACTGTGGCCACAGTGGAGACAAACTGAGCACCAACGGCCAGCGCTTCCCAGCCAGGGAAGGGATGGCACAGCACAGAGCAGCCTCGGCGGGGTTCGGAACACGCCGCTGCAGCGTGGGTGGCAGCTCGGCTCCAGCCGAGCTTGGGAAACGAGCCGTCAGGTCGTGTTTCCTACCTCCAGCCTCAGCAGCCACGAGTATTCCCTGACATTTTTCCAATAATTTCAATTTTCTTTTCCTTTTCAAAGGCAAAGGATCACAGATGAGCTATTTGGACCCACACAAGTGAAAAAGAATGTCTGCCATGCTGACAAACAACCTCTACAGCCGATGGTGCTGTGGAGCTGTTAAAGCATAACTTGTTTTCTTTGAAAGACATCACACTGGTGGATTTTGGGGGAGGGATGGATGGATGGATAGAGTGAGTCATGCTTAGCTCTGGAATAGTGCTCACCAGAGAGGGAGAAGATATCCTACTTTCGGAAGTTCATTTCTGAAACCAGTTGTGCTTAGTAGTAGTAGTAACCATTCAATACTGGGCAACACACACACAGAGTAAATACTCTATATAAAATAGGGTGCTCACTTGTTTGCTGATTGTAAACTCCGTTTTTAAAACCAGGAAAGTGCTAATTATGTGGCTCCAGATATTGCAGTGCACCAGTGAAACGAATAGATAAGCCTGAGACTTTCCATCATTCAATAATTAATTCTCAAATTTATGGAAAATCTTTATCTATGTTGAGTTGAAACACTAAAAATAGGTACTTGATCAAGCATTTGGTTTGGAAGAATGGGATGCTGGTGTCCCACAACACAGTACACTTGCCTGGATGCTCAGCTTGGGCTGTCAGGAGCCACAAAAATGTGCCCTCGGCCAGCGCTGAGCATAGTTCAAGGGTCTCCCCTCGCACCCAGGGTCACTTCACATGGTAAAGGGAATAATACATCGTAACAGGAACAATGGTAAAACCACACAGAACAAAGTAGTGCATAAGCAACATTCTCCCAGCCAGTGCAAATTGCCATAGGCCCCCTCTACAACTCCTCTATACCTCTCCTGATTTGCATAGCCAAAAGATGGCAGCACTCTCTCACATATGTGCCACTGCAAGATTTGTAGCTCCCTACGAATGCATACACACACGTATAACTTTAATCCAGTGGCGATGCACACTGGAGGCACGTTTCCCTGTCTCGCCCGCTGTAGCACACAGCCAGACTAAGGGCTGGGAGCCCGCGGGGCAGGGACCGTGCCGCTGCCCGCGTACGGCACCCGCTGCGGCAGCTCCGGCCTTGCCCCCGCCAAGCCTTGCCACCCACGGAAGAAACGGCAGTAATCGTTTCACGCACGCTTGGTCATCCCCATCAGCACTAAGAGGATGCTGGGCTGTCCACCGAGGCGTTGGCTAGGTGTCGGTGAAAGGACTTGTCCTTCATCTTCTGAGTGTTGTTTGGAGGAGAAAAAAAAAGAAGTTAATAGCATGCTTTGCCAAATTTTGCATCTGGAATGACTTCCCCTGCCTTCCCCTGCCGCCCTGCACGGTGCAGGTCCCAGCTGCCTCCAGTACACACCTTCTTCTAGCTCAAGTGCACCAGCAGAGAAACTCAGAGAAAACATTGTCTTGATTTTTTTGCCTTTCCCAAGGTGACAAATCCACCGTGGGATTCCATCCACTTGCTTTTTTTTTTTTCCTACCCTGCACCTATTTCTTGTCTGACTTTGCCAAGCTCTTTTGTGTGCACCCCAGCAGCCTGCTGTGCGTTGACCCACTGGCCCCTGCGAAGGCTTGGATTCTGTGGGATCCCGCCAGGCTGCTGCTGCTGCCTGGGATCGCAGCAATCCCTCCTTCGTTCCCAGTGCTTTGCAAACAGAAGAACATGAGGTTCACTTTCAATAAGTCTGATGCAAAGATTTGCTTTATAATCCCTATGGAAACAGAAGGAACTAAGAGAGGTGGAGAGCTGCAGGGAAATTCAGATTTGCAGAGTGGATCATGGCATTTGCGTGCAGAGGAAAGGCGAGAGACGGCAGTCCCTCCCCACCATGGGCGACACGGGTGCCTGCGCCCGGAGGAAGCTGCTTTATATCGAGAAGCCCATCAGCAACGGGGCGTAATGGCGCGACAGGAGGCGTGCTGCGTTAGGATAATCACATCTTCGGTGCATTAAGGTCGAAGTCAGGGCTGAGCATTTCCAGCCCCCCAGGGACCCATCCAGAAGATCCGGAAAGCCTGCAGCGGGGAAGCTACCCTGGCACTGCAAGTCTGCTTGTGCCAAATTAAGGAGAAAAAACTTCATGTCTCTGGCTGTGACGAACCCGACATGCAATGCTGTATCCAGGGCAGGCAGAAATGGGGGGGAAACACGGCAGCTGCTCGGTGCTGCTGGCTCTCACCGGGGCCCCCGCTGCAGCTTCGTGCCCAGCTCCGTGCTGGGTCTCTCCAGCCGCTGGGTCTCTCCAGCCGCTGGGCCCTGGCCGGTGTTTGCTGTGCCACCAAGCAAGGCAGCTGGAGGATGCTCCAACCTGACCTGCCCCGGGTGCTTCCAGCCAAATCCCTCACGCACACCCTGCTTCCCGGCCATAGGCCTGCCCCAAATCCCAGTGTTTTGGTTAAAACATCGCTTGGATTTTAACTCACAGGGCATAACCCCTCTTACAGGATGCTTCTGGGACTCCCACCTTTGGGGACCCCCGGCCTGAAGCAATGATCTCCCACGAGCCACACAGCAGGGCAGCGGTCTTGGTCACTGCTTTTGGAGAGGGACAGACTCTTTAGCCCCACTCCCAGCTGACCATGACCACAGGCAGATGTAGTGTGAACCATGAGTGTGACCTGAGCCCTCTCTGCTTAACATTGTCATGCCAGAAGTAACAACAGCGAAAGGTGTCAATGCGAGAGCTGGGGAGGGAAAATACCTTGTAATTATGACAAATTTTTACAAAGAAGAGCCTCTGAGGTGAGTTGTGTCTGCTTGGGTGGTAGCACTAACCAGATATGCTCCTTTGCGTTGGGTTTCGGGAAGACCTGCGGCTCCTCTCCATCACCCCGGGGAGCCTCTGGCTTGGGTTTCCACAGTGGACAGCCCACTGTTACCAATATGGGAAATTTGGGTGGAGAAGCACCTGGGACAAAAATTAGTTAGTGACAGCATTAATTAGGGGCAGCAAGGTGGCCTCACTTGCAAACGCCACCATGCCACAGCCTCCTTGCCTGTCACAGGAGGGGAGACCTGAGCTGGCAGCACCTTCCCACAGGGCACCCACCTGCCCTGGCAGCCCGCGGGAGCCAGCTTCTATGGGAAACATTTCGTTGGGGCTCTTCACTTAAAGAAAATGCATCAAGCATCTTCCTTAGCGTGGAAAACGTGCCATGTGCCAGCTGCTTATTAAGCCCGACTACATTCTGTCCTCTGCTCTGCGAGGGCATCACTGCTCCAGCTGCCGCTCTCCAGCACAAGTACCCAGAGCAAGGCGTGATAAAAGCCCAGATCCAGTCTTTACAAAATAAGGAATCTGGGATTTGGACCAACAGCAAATAAAAACTGATGGAAAATATACTGAGCATGCTTGGTTTAGTGTTTTCTCCTTGATTTTTTGCAGATCTGATGAGTTTCCATTACAGTGCTCCCCAGGCTGCGGGGGCAGATGCCGTGTCTGCAACTCTCATGCAGTCACATCCTTTCCCCTCCTTTTTCTTGGTATTTTCCATGCTGTCCGAGCAGCTCCGGGGCTGGACACTGCCCAAGGGCCAGCACCTGTGCACCGTCCCTGTGGGTGTTGCTGTCGCCCTCGGGGTGAGCAGAGCCGATGCTCCCCTTTTGGGCTGTGCAGCCAGGTCATCCCTGTGCCAGCTGGGCAAGCCCCACAGTGGGGTAACCTTGGGGTAACCCTGGGATAACCCCGGTGCAACATAGAGTCCCACCAGCCTGGGAGAAAAGGCGTCTCCAGCAGCGGGACAGCCTCTGTGACACCTGGAAGCTGCTTTTGGCAGCGTGTGAAATATCTCAGCCCCACTGATTTTTGGGCTTCCTTGGAAGGAAGGGCCTTGTGCTGGTCCAGCACTGGCAGGAGTGACAAGGATGCAGCAGGCACTGCCTTACCCTCTGGGAAGGCAAGGAGGGCCCGGCGCTTCCACCAGGCCAAATTTGGCCCACAGCCCCAGCCTGACCTCAGCAGCATCACTAGGGGATGAGCACCAACAAACATTACAGAGATCTGCCATAGAAATAGGATCTTTATCATCTCTCTTGCAAAACGCAGAGCATAATGTCTTCTAGATTTGCTTACGCTGGCAGGCATTTCATTTGGCTCTGGTGGTACTCGAGGATGCCTTGTCTGGGTTAATGGAAAAACCAAACACCCAGAGCCGTTTGGAAATTACATGTTCAAAATGAGCATAATAGAAAAACAAGAGGGCGATACTGTTTGTGTATTTGCAGATGTGCTGCGAGGAGCAGAGTGAGCATTACCGCAGTGCCCACCTGTAACTCATCCTACGGGCTCCTCCGATGCCTACCTTGTGCTGAAGTGTTCAAAGCAGAGAGCTAAGCTGCTTTCCTAAGAAAAAGGACCAACAGACCTAATCCCAGCAGGATGTTTATAAGTGATGGTAACGGCCTCCCTCAGATCACAGAGCGGCATTGCTGCAACTTCAGGCATCAAGCAGCGTTTCAGGCTTTGTAGAGCAGCTCGCTGCAGGGAGTCAAGTGGCACTGGGCAAACTGGCCATCGCAGGAGCCACCACATCCTCCCCGGGACACCCCGCTCTTCATCCTGGCCACCTCAGCAAGCACCATGGCCTGGGTACAAGGATGCCACAGATAAATACAAGTTCACAAGGAACTCAGCTGCCTGGGGAGGAAGAAAGCCCAAGCAGGAAAAATTGTTATCCGCAGTAGCAATCGATAACCTTCAAGAAAAGGCAGAGGCCAGCAGCAGTCATGGCTTAATAACGGTGATTTTAGGCTTTGTTTTTAAACTGCTTATTTAGTATCGCAGAAGGCATTTTATGGTGAAAATAGGGATCTTTCTCAGTCTGACACACAGGAGCTGTGCTCTTTTACACCCTGGGAAGTCAGTGAAGGGGCACAAAGTAAATCAATGCAGAATTTGGCTCCATGAAAAATCTGTCTTTAGCAGAGAACCCAGTTCCCCAAATCAGCTAGCAGGGATGAACCATTTAACTAAAATAAATCACTGCAAGGGCAATTCAGAGAACTAGAGAGGAAACTGCTTTTGTTCTTCAGTAATCAATTCCACACTGACAATTGTACTGGATCCTTCTGGGCTTGCTCATCACTACTCCCTGTCTGATAGGGATTTTTCACTCCGGGCGTTTTCTCATGCAGAATGACCAATTCTTTCTATTTTTCATGTACTTACCTTTCTCTTCTGGAAAGATCCCCATCAGGTTTAATTTTCAGGTTTGTTTTCCCCATCCCTGCTCTGCTGCAGGTCCTGGTTTTGCTGTACCTCTGGCTGCAATTTCTCACCTGCAGCATCTTATCCAAACCACTCTTAGTTGTTTCACTCCAGCCAGAAAACTAGTCCTTCATCAGCAACCTATTCTTGTACGACTGGAAGAAATGCTAATAAATGGCGAGCCATTACCATTCCCACCACTCGGGAAGTCCTTGCTGTACAGCAGCTTTCTGCACCCTCACTGCCAAGACAGCACTGCACAGTCTGGCAAGCGCAGGCCAGGTACCTGCGACAGCCCTGCCCGCATCTCCTCTTTGTAGCATCCAGCTATAGCATCTTATTTTATCTTATCTTGGAGCCTTCACTTTGCAAAAAGATGCCACTGGGCCAAATTCAGATCACATAAAAATTTGGATGATGGCAGAGGAATTGGAAAATAAATCAGCCCCATCTTTTTTCCTGACCCTGTAGGGTTGGTTGGAGGTGATAATAGGAAAAAAACAACCAACCCACCCTTTACTTTAATCACACACATACAAAAAGAAACACGTCAAGTTTGGGGTGAAATTCAGGGTCAGCTTTAGCACCATATTCCACTCCCCCAGACCCTCACACTTGGTTTCTCAGACCCACGGAGACCAGGAAAAGTAAGCAGATTTCATCAAAACTGCCATAATACACAAGAATTAAGACATTTCAGAGCAAGTTCTGCTTCAAAAGTCTTGTTGAAGTTTCGAAAGCTGAGGCTTGTATAGAGGCGAACTTGCCGCCCAAGCGGTGTTTTCTCTCCCAAGCAATGAAAACCCACGAAATAGGGGCAGTAGCTGGATTTCCACCCAGCTGAGAGACACCTCCAGCCCTGCAGTCTGGCTTAAACCCCAGCAAAGCCCACAGGACTTCAACTGCTGTTGGACCAGACCTTGTGCGGGACCAGGGATGCTCTGAGTCCAACCCCGGTCTTTCAGTGTTACCTTCCTGTCCTGACCCCAACCCCGCAGCATCGGTCCAGCCACCGCACCATCACACTAAACCATCACACATTATTGACAACAACAAGATCCAAGCTGGAGACGGCCTCATTTCAGCCATGGGAGCCATGATTCATCCCCTACAGCCTATAGCTTGTACAACATATGGCAATGCTTTTTTTTAGAAATCTGGGATGGAAAGATGGAGAGATAGCACGTGCCAGACCAGGAAGCATGGCAAGATTCCCACCTGGTAACAAAGTCGGCACGTGGCTGGCTGCAGATCGGCTCCTGCATCCCTCTGTGCCTGGAGGAGACACATGGACCCCAGGAAAGCCACCACGGATGTTCTCCATCCCAGCAACCCACCCTCCTGCTGTCTCACCCATGTGAGCTGCACTACTAACGCTCGCTCTGTTCGATTTTTTTAATAGTGATTCCAAGCCAGAAGATACCTGGCGAACCACGGTATCCCTTGGCAAATGAAAAAAGATGAGATTTCACCTTGCAAAAAGTATTTGGGTGCCTCCTTCTCCTGTCCTGGATGGTTTCACTTCTCCCAAGATGCCGACAGGCAGTTTTAGCTCAAACTACAGACAGATTGTAGTTTCAACCACACAAACATAAGTCTAGAAGCAATTCCACTGCCATTAACAGTGTTGTTCTGAGTTCATTCCAGCACACTAGAAATGGGAACCTGGCCCAGCACACAGGCAGGGATAGATGGATTATCAATATATCATTGCTTCTGCCTTCTCCTCTTTTTTTTTTTTTTGAAGCAATTCAGGAACAATCTACCATTGCTACACACCTCAGTGACTTCTTCTGGGGACTGCGTTTGCAACACACACGGCTCCGGGTCAGCACTACCACTGCGAGCTCCAATGCGATGTCAACACAAGCCCATCGGGCTGAGACAAATCCCATTTAAATGGAACCACTCTGAATTCAGGACTCAATCATTTAAAGAAAATCACAAAAAGTATCCAGGAGTACAAATGTTCAATAAGTCATTGGTGATGGCTGAAACTAATTTAACCCTGTAGTTGTGGAAGTAGCACTTAATCAGCATTCTTATTGCAGAGTCACACACACTGATCATTCAAAATCGTATTCAAAAAGTGGCCAGAGGAAATCATACTGATGCCAGAGATTGCCAGGGATGCAGTGGAGATGTGCTGCACTACCTGCATGATGATAACTCGCAATCCAATAGCCTACGAGAGCCACAGCCTTTTGGAGGAGACTGACCCTTGTGACAGCCGAGCCCCCCGCAGAGTGAGGGGCCGCCCCAACTCAGCGCAGCTCTCGCCTGAAGCGGGGCCCAGAGCAACTTCCCGACCAGAGATCGGGCAGAATTGGATTTCTGATTTATCAGGCCAAGATTCAATCCCTGAAGCATGAGATGTAAAACCTGTTGTCCGGCTCTGCAGCTCTGCTTGGGACTCCAGAAAGCACCAGAGATGCAAACTCCCAGCGCTGGTTTTCCCAGGGCAATGAGCACTATAGAGGCTAATTTATTTCTCAGTCTCCATCCCACCTTTTAATCAAACTCAACATCAGCTTCTGTTTGATGAAGCTGCATACGAGATCACCTCTGCTTTGCTTCCTAGGATGGATAAGCGCAAGGCAGACCTTCACCATGCTGGAGGGGACACGAGAGACTAGTGACCAACACGAGTTGCCCCAGAAAGCTGGTGCTTGAGTTCCCAGAAGTGATGAAGGGCTGAGCTGGGACATGGCTGGGATGGATCCTCGGCAGACCTCGGCATGCTCCCAGGCAGGTGCCAACTGCCCCGGCCTGCTCCGTGGCTCCGCGCCTGGCTCCCTTGTCACCTACTTCTTTAGAAAACTCTTGCACATCCCAGAGGTAACGCTGCTATCCCACGGCTCCCCCCATATCAGAAATGGGTCAGAGTCCCCAACACGCTCAAGCTGCTTGGTGCCGTTTCAGGGAGCCTGAGCAAGCACCATCACCAAATCCACTAAACCAGTGTTTGTCCACTGAACCGGTGGAGCTTTAAGCACACACTGAGAGCCCCAGGGCAGGCAGGCACACGTGGAAAGCCTCCGTTTAAAATTACAGTGAGTGGCTAAGCTACAGGTTAAAATAATTTAAATTGTGTGGCCCCGGGTCCCGTGTACAACCCACCCACGCATGGAACCTCTGCACAGCCAAACGTTCCCCTGCGACACAGGGAGGGCTGAAACACGGCTACGCTCTGCCCCGGCACAAGCCCAGCTCCAAAATTGGCAAAGACCTGTTATTTTCAGCAGATCCACAGCAATAGGCATGGGATTAGGAGGGGAGAAAAAAAAAAAAAAGGCAGAGCTCAGTGTGCAAAACTAATCTAATCAGGGGGATGTCTTGGTCTCCCAGCAGAGCTGAGCTGTGCAAATAGCCATTTATCCACAGGGCCGTTCCCAGCACCTGGCTGATCCCAAAATCCCCGTAAGCAGAATTACCCCCAAACCTGTAAACATGCTTGGTGCTGCCAAAATCCTTATTGACTATTGGCCCTTTTTCTATAAGCCGTTCTCAGCAGAGCACAGAGCGCTCGTCCTTCAGCTCAGCCAGCTAATCAGGCTAATGAGGCGATATACACTGCAGCTTCCTATGGTATATAATCAGCCTGGAATTAGGTTTTAGTGTAAATCTTACCAAATATGTCACTTGGAACTTCAAAATGATGTAATTGGACTCTTCTGCAGAAGAAATGCCCATGGGAAAGACCTCAGTGCTGGTTACTCTGCGTGGGGTGGGAGAAAGGGAGAGCAAGATGTGGGACATGCAGAGGATGCGTGCATGTGTTTGTACATCAATTGGTCATGATATAATAGTAATGCAATACATAAATATCTATGTGTGTATTTATATATGGTTAAACATGTATATATAATGAATATGTGGTTAAGTGTTTTCACTAGGCTTGCTGGAGACTGAGCATTTGCAGGATGCTCCAGAGAAGTCAAGTTTTGAAAGTGAAGTCGAGGGGAACCAACAAATGGAAAACGGGAGGAACATTATCCTCTTTCAACTTGCATTTGGTACCCTTGAATTTAACATACGATCTGCTAGACTAGGAAGGTGTTGTTTAAAGTCACACTTCAGCTGGTGTTTCGGAGGCAGGAGCTCCACCAATGCTAGGGAAAACATATCTCATCTCGTAAATAAAGGTACCATTTTAAAAAGAGCATATTACCTCCATCCAAGCTGGGGTTCAGCCAGCCCAGACTGGCATTTGGTCTTTTCCCAAAATAAACTTGACATTGTTCTCCTCCTGTTGGATTCTGCATTTCCCCTTGCAAGGGGCATCTGTCACAAGAGTCATTTTCTCCACCAGCTTGACGAGTTCTGAGCAAAAAGAGACAAAGAGCAGGGCTTTGGGATGCACTGCCCTGGCAGCCCAGACGCAGGGGCGATGGTTGCTCTCTCCCTGAGCTGCAACCCCACTCCGTGACCATTCTGCGCACCCAAAAATACCTCTCTTGTTCTCTTCTGCTTCTCTTTTGCAAGACATACCGTCTGGGGAGAGATCCCCTTCCCCTGGTTATGAGAAGAAATCCAACAAATTTCTAATAAGGAAAGAGTGTTAAACATGTTGTATCTAAAAATGCCCATTTAAAAAGCAATATATCCTTTAAAAATACATAGATACTGAATCCGTTGCATCAGGGTGCAGCCATTTGGCATATGTCATTAATTGTATAGGTTCCCTTAGTGAGCACAGACAAGAGTGCCGCCACTGCTGGAAAATTCAGACATATCCCCCAAATGGCATATTAATAATGAGATCTTTCAGAGGAGGATCCGTGACTCATGCAAGAAGAAAAATGGGTCATTCACTGCACTGGGCCGTCTGAACAAAACAGCAGCTTTTTTGGGATTTGCTCAGTTTAAACCAGAAAAATGGAGAAAGTAGTGTGAGAGAGGATGTGGTGGCTGTAGTTGCCAGCTATGAGCAGTGAGAGCCTGCACTGGCATTTTAAAGTTAAAAACCCCACCCTGACAGGCATTTGGTGCCTTGTATGGTTGCATGCTAAAACCAGGAGTGGAAGAAAGTGCAAGCATCCTTCACCATCACCTCACCCCGCTCCACCCAACGCCACAAACTCGCTAGTCCTTCGCCAAAAACTCACCAGTCCTTCCCCAAAAGTCACGTCCTGGGGATACCCAGGGCTGAAGGGACCAAACCCCCCAGCGCCGGGATGCTTTGGGAGCCCGATGGCTATTGCAGGCATCCCTGCAAGGGACATTCCTGCAGCAGGGAGCACCCAAGGGGCCAGGATAAAATGCAATGAAGGATGAATTTATTGTAGATGCAGAATACACCCAAAAATGTCAAATCTGAGCAAGGATTTTCAGTGCCCTGCCTGTGTTACTGTCAGAGCAGGAGCTGCTCTGTGTTACCTGTGTGGTTATGGGGCCCAGGGCAATAAATAATACTGAAATCCCAGTCGGACCAGGTGTGCATGGAGGATTGGAGGGATCACATGCAAAACAACATGCAGCCCCTCCAGACAGCTACAGCAGATCGCTTGATGGAGTCAATGGAGAAAAAAGGGCAGGTTACAAAGCTGGCATTTAAGATTTCATTAGAGCTGTTAATCTTATTGCTATTACCAAATTATAATCGTTTTCACGACCCAGCTACATCCAGGGTACCTATCCATACCAGATGAACACGTTCGTCACTTGCGTTCAGCACTTATTTGGCATGTGACTTCATATAATGCTTTGGAGATTAATAAAGGCCATGGCCCTTTCCTGCGAGCACTTGCCCTCCGCACTGATGAAATACCACATTTAATTGCTTTAACCCTCACTTCTGCTGTTTTGTTCCCCTCCCTCTGCCTGTGACCTTCACGTTCAGTGTCTGCTGGGTGCAACGCATGGCCGGTGGTGGGAGGATGGAGGAGTTTGGCTATGATGGGGAGGATGAGGTCCAGCAGCTCCCCGGTCCATACGGGCACTGGTGCCAGCACCACTGAGCAAACCGGGAGCCCACAAAGGCCTTACATCCTCATGTGGACAAGCTGCACAAAACAACTTCTATCTGCAGACCTGCCACGACGTCCTGCCTCCTAATTTAATTATTTCAACAAGATAAAAGAGGAATTAGTGGCAAGTGGATTTTTGCCATTACACAAATACTTGACAACAAACACTGAGCTCTTAAACTGCTGCTGGATTGTGGGTCAATAGACTTTAGAAAACCCACGGCCATTGAGTCTAAACAGCATCCAAATCAAATTAATTTTGCCTTCAGAATAAAAAAAAAAGGAAGCTTTCCCCATATTTTCTACAGCCACCTCTGAAAATTCAAGCCAGCCCTGCAGCACTGTCCTTTCCCAGTGCTCCACAGCGAGTGCCGGCTTTGCAATACCAAAAATAAGTAAGCATTTCATCCCAGCTGGCATTTTCCCAAACCTCAGAGTCTCCGCGCACTCTGGAAGAGGAGGATGGTGGTTATCCCTGCGGGAGCAGGACCACAGCCCTCCCGTCATGGCCAGCGGGTGCTGCTGCCGGGGCCCCTCCAGCCACGCAGCTCTCACCTCCTCTCCCGATCACACCGGGAGACGGCGATACCTCAAACTACCTCCGAGTTAAACCTCCTCAGCTTCCCACCCCACAGCAGATTTCTGAGCACAGCCAAAGGAGGATCTGTTATTCGAGTCCTCTCCACGCTGCGGAGTTGCGAGAAGCAAGCTTCTCCCGCAAGCCCTCCCCTGTCCCGTTCTTAGCAAGGTCTCCCACGGCGAGTCGTTCGCTTTTTGCGTTATCCCAAGCAACTGCACGAGTACAGCTGGATGTCAGAGGGGATGAGCCGAGCAAGCACACGCTTCCTAGGCCAGGGGTTACATTACTGGGTTTCAGCAGCCATTATACACCATGCTCCAGCAAAGTTCCCATTCCGAAATCTGCTTAACAACAGCACCAGTCACTCCCATACAGCCCTGACAAACAACAATCTATCAGCCTCCTGACAAAGAGCTTCACAAGTGATGCAATCAACAGCTCAGCATAATTTTCAAGAAATACAAATGAGCAAATATCTAGTTGCCATGGTAACCCCAAGAGCTGGACTGGACTTCTTTGCGGATTACCAAACACGTTGTGCCAACACAGCAGGAGCATGACACCGGGACCTTCTTCGGGGACAGCAACCAGGTATGGCTGAGGAGTATCAGCTCTTTGGGCAATCTGCCCCAAAAAAGCTCCACCCTCGCTAACTGACCCCAGGGGATTCAGGTTCACGGTGCCAGCTGCGGTTCGTTTCTCTCTCACATCACCTGCGCTTTGGCTGCACGGCCTTCAAGGCTGACCGGTTTTACGAGCAGAAACCACAGCAGGAACCACACTCTCCTTAGATCTGCCCTTTACTTCTGATCAGCACTGCCTCTGACAATTTGCACCCAGGAATGAAAGTTTCCAGCCAAGTTACCAAGCCCCTGCAAAGCAAAAGCAGTTAATAAAAAACTTTACTACCCTTTCCAGGCGGCTGTGCCGCAGAGCCCTGCACCAAAAGGGGGTCAGGGCTTCTGACCCACGGCCAGCACTCCCCACCAAGGCAGTTTTTGAAAAAAGCCTGGAAGTCCTTGGCCACAAAAAAAGGGGGAGACCTTTGGGGTCCCAACGAGGAGCAATCAACAGCAAAATGGACCCTGATGCTGGCGTGAGGCAGCCCCTGTGCTGAGACGGCCCTGTCCCGGGGTCCCCCAGGCTGGAGGAGCCCCTGGCAGCAATGAGCCTCTCCGGGGGGGCGAACCGGGGCTGCTCGAAGCTTCCCTGAGCTTTTGCAATTAATTAAGGTGCCAGCACACACCAGCGGCTTGCCCGGTTTATAAATCCACCTTCGATCACACCTCTGGCCCTTCTCTCGAGGGCCGTCGCAGCTGAGCCCCCTGCCCGCCCAAGGGGGGGTTGGGCTGAGCCGTGCCTGGAAGGAGACGCGTTTCCCAGCAGGATTGTCCCTGCTGGCTCCTGCCATCCTGCTCATTCCCTGGCAGTGGCAGGGAGCAGCTGGTGGGAGGTGGGATGGGAAAACCCTCCTGCAGAACAGGAGGAACATCTCGGTTAAGCCAACATCTGCTGGGACCCACACAGCACCGGGCCCAATCCTGCTTGCCTTGCTCGTGCCCCACTGCTCCGTCTCTCCCTGTCGCACCGGTTTGGGAGGTGCTAAGCTGGGGGCTTTATTGCTAACGCTATCATACAGATTAGTAACATCATTTATCATACGGTTTTGTGGGTTTGGGATTTTTTTGGTGATGGACCTCACTGCTGCAGCCAGTAAAAGTCTATAATTTACTCACTGAGCTGCTGGAAGCCTTTTTTTTGGCCCTGAGATATTTTTGTTCCCTGTGAACGGGAACCACTCTACAGCATCCTCGCCCTGGGGCAGGAGCTGCGCCGCTACTCAGGCAATTAAAACCAAGGGAAAGCAGGGCAGGAGGAAAAGAGATGCACAAGAAAATCTGACGATTCAGCTGTGCAGTCCTCCCGGTATTTTTCAGGGGAAAAAAGAATCTTACCAAATTAATAGAGGAAAGGACAGCTCAGCCCAGCCCAGCCAGCAGTCAAGATTAGAAACCGGGGAGGGAAATCATCAGCAGGCTGCCAGCGCCGGGGCAGGCTGCTGCCGGCTGGCCACACCGGTGTGCCCCGGTAAGCTGCTGACAGCACAGCACTTGTCTTTGCAGCTCCTGCGCCTGGACATCCAGCAGCGTATTTCAGGAAATAAAGAATAATAATAGTAGGAAAAAAAGGAATCAAAAGGCAAATGGTGCAGGCAGGTCCATCGCTCCCGCCTGCCATGCCAGGGCCACTCTCTGCCCGAGGCTGGGGGCAATATTGTCTCTACAGACCAAGAAATGGGGGATAGGAAGGTAAAGGCATTTGTCACCAATAGACAATTATTTTTGTTCACTCCCAGGCTACATCACACACTGCTTACCCCAACTTTCATGCTTTACAAAGGAAGATGTTCAGCTCCTAAAAAACTTGGTGACGTAAAAGGACCCTCAGGCATCAGTCGCTTGCAAGTGATGTGCAGGAGAGGTGTGGGAGAGTCCTGCCGCTGCCAGGTTTCCCACTGCCTGCACCATATGGCAAGTCAGGATGGAGAAATTCAAGACAACAGGGGAACTAGGGGTTATGGAACAAGGAGTACAGAAAAAATAAAAATGTTCAGCCTGAAGAGCTGGAGCTCCTCCCGGCCACCCAAAGCCTGGAACTGTCTGTGCCAAGGGAAAGGGCACGTCCCATCTTCCATCGAGCACTGACCTCACCAGATCCACTAAAAGTTCATTAAGGAGGTGAAAACTCCTGTTGTTTTCTGAATTTTACTTGATTACTGTGAAACAGAAGACACTAGTGAGGTGAGAGTGTTGTTTTTTAAGTAAGGACCCTGGAGCCTGGGGAAAAATCTGGGGGGGGTTGCAAAACAAAGCCCCTATTAACTTTGGTCCTGACTTTCAGGTCATGCATGTTCAGTTCTTTTTACCTGGAAATGAAGATGTTAATTGGAGTCGACAGCTTTCATAGGTTTCCCCATTAGCAATATTTTTAGCCACAGTAGGGCCCAAGTCTTCAAACGCTTTCCCAAGGGAAGGTTTTAACCTTTCTTTTGAAACATCTCATGCCACTTGCAGGAAAAAAAGAGAGTTTTTTGGCTTGAGGAGTACTGAACCCCAGCCGGGACGAACTCCCGGCTCTGCTGAACAGGGGACAAGGGAACAAGGAAAAGAAACTGGGGAGAGGCAGCCTGGAGCCTGGAGCAGATCTTGGCACCGTGCAGCAGCAGCACTCAGGGGGCCAGCCCCCCCTCCAGCACCCCGGCCCTCCCCGGCCGGGTGATGGGCTCTGGGCACGGCCAAGTCCCGGGGGTTCTGCGGGGTGCCTGGGCTCCGGTCCCCTGCGGCACGGCCCATCGCCACCACAGAGACAGGATCACACCGCAGCATCGGCACTCAGAACCTGGAGCCCATCAGACACGTGTCCCGTGCCGCGCGGATGCCCGACCCTGCCGTCCTCGTGCCGGCAGCGGGCACAGGACCCGTCCACGGGTGGTGTCTAGGGCAGAGACCAAAATGGTTCCTCGAATCAGGTCCTATATGGCAACAGTTTGTTAGCTGGATGGATCCAAGAGCTTTTTTCTTTTTACAGCTGGTTTCTTTGTATACTGTTATCATCTATATGTAATTTATTGTTTTCAGATGAAGCAAAAGCCTTTAGAAACCACATTCAGAGTTGTCTCCTGCCCAGGACTGAAAACTATGCAAATTGCTTGCTTTCCATATAAATATATGGATTGTGTGTGTGTGTGTGTATAATCCATTAAAAATAATATAGTTTTATTTATATGTATTATCCATTTATATATAGTTAATATAAAAATATTTTTATATCTAAAAACACATAATCAGGGATGACAATATTTCCTTATTTTAGAAACCTGCTCGAACACACGTTCCACTTACAACACCACCGTTACCCTCACCAAGTTCTGCAGTTTCTCTCTAAGTGGAAACGTATTTTAGCTGAAATCTGCGCTGACACCTGAGGAAGCAGTTTCAAGCTCCCAGTAGAGCCTCAGTTATTTACCTCATTGTATCCAGTGTAATCACTTTGGAAAGTCTCAGTTTTGAAATTTTATGTTTCTAAAATGGTGACATCAAGGAAGACCAAACGATTTTATGAGGATGCTTTTACTCATCCTTGCAGGCAGCAGCCGAGACAGGGCAGCCCAGGGCTGTCCCAGCCGCTTTGGTGCTGAGACCCTGGGGCTTTGCCAGAGCAGGGACAAAAGGGACACATCACTCCCAAGAAAGGGCAAGGGGCCGGAGGGGGAGGCAGCCCCCCCTGCGCAGGGCTTCTTGCAAAGCCACCTGGATGCCACGGGGCTGCGTGGGACCAGAGGTCACACCGCCGGGGCTCTCCAGGGAGCACTGGATTTGCTGCATCTGACTGGGTCCAGTAGTGCCCTTGCGGCCGCGTCCCCTGAGGGAGAAGCAGTTATTGCCTCGATAGCACTGCCCTCCCCGTGTGCCCGGGCACCGTCACAGCCCCACTTGCACCCAAGCCCTGCAAATTCACCCGCGTGCAAGGAGGAGGGTCCCATCTCCCCGCTGAGCAACTCAAACCAGGCCCACGGAGGCTGCCACAACCACACGCACCTCCCCAAAAATTATCTACCCGCGAGATAAAAGTACCTCTGCGGTGCCAAGGCAGAAGGGGAAGACATCAGCAACAACGACAGGAAAAAACATCACCTCGCTAGGAAACAGGGTTGCACCGAGAGCTGCAAGCTCTCCCCACCCAGGACAGGTCTGTGAGGGCGAGCTCACCCTCAGCTGCCGCACACCAACCCCCCACCGCCCTTCCCAAAGCGGCCAGGGCCAAACCCTGCTCACCCGCAGTGGGCTGGGACCTTGCGAAGGCGCGGGGGGGCTGCGTGGCCCCGTACACCCCCCGCAGCGATGCCGCCTGGCTGACGGGGGCCAGCCGAAGGGCAGGCTGTGCGCACACGCCGCCCCGGGGACCCCAAAACCCAGTTGGGGTCAATTAAATAAACTTTCCCAGGCGTCCGCTTCCCCCCAACACGCCTTTTTAGTATGGAGCAGACTGGGGTAAAACCAGCTCCTTTCACGTGAGCCCCCACATCCCTGGGGGGGTCACTGCTACCTGGGCACTAGAAAGACGGAGGAGCCTCCACCTGCTGTTTGCTGTTTATTTTAGCAGAGAGAAAAATAACGCGCACAAGAGGCATTTTGCATAACTTAACAGAAAATAACCCTTTTCCTCCACTCTTCACGGATCAACGGGCAAAATCACTTCCTACACACGGCTAATTTTTGGTGCTAACAGTCTGGTGTATTGATCAAATCCTGGGTTTCCTCTAATACTCTGCGATAGTTGATCTGAAACCCAAAGCCAGGCTCAGGCTTGGGGGGCTCCTCCGCTGTTTGACACAGCTCCCACCGCCGTTCGCCCGTGGGGAGGGTGAGCGCCGGGTTCGTCCCCCCAGCACTCCCAGGGGGGATTTTGCAGCCGGGGTCTGGCTGGGGATGTCGAGCAGCTCCGCGGCTCTCGCCACCCGTGCCATGTCCTGGCCGCTCTTCCCCGGCGTGGCTGGAGAGGTGACCCAAAATGAGGTGGGCGCGGGCAGCGCCAGCAGCCTCAGTCCAGGGCCAGCGAGGGGATCTTGCAGACGAAGGGGAAGGCTCTGCCGCAGGCGTTGTCGTTCCAGGAGCGCAGCGCTACCCCCCCAAAAAAACAAGGCGTTAGCTGCAAAAAGGTACGAGAAGGTAACCATGCACTGCCCCGGGACTGGGACCTCCTGCTATTGCAGGAGGTTTTCCCTGGATGTGCTCCCATTTGGGCTGCTCCCAGCCATGCCTCCTCCCAGTATCCCCATCCCCATCCTGCGGATGCTGGCAGGGACGCCTGGCCCCAGCTCGAATGCGGGAGCAGGGAGGCAGCTGCAAACACAGGCCCATACAGGACAAAATATCACCAGGTCACAAGCGGACAGGACATTTAGGTATGTCCACGGGGTCTGAATACACCTGACTGGTCTCACTGGAAATGAGGGTGTGAAATGGGATTTTTGGACAAGCTGGGTCTTGCCCCACTTCAGCAAGATGGCCCTGGCCTAAGGGAGGGAGGGAAAAGTTGGCAAACCAAGGGGTGTTTCCACAGGCTGCATGTGGGAGGGGAAATCAGAAACTTTGGCTAAATTAAGTAATTCTTCAAAGTAAGTGGTGCTCCCCTCCTGCCGCTGCTATGGGAGAGGGAGATGGGCTGTGAGCGGAGGGAAAGCAAGTATGTGTGTGCGTGTGTGTGTGTGCATGGTGAAAGAGAAAACACATCCCTTCTCTGGAAAAAAGAAAATAATAATAAAAAATTAAAATGCAAATCCTCAGCCTGCCAGCAACCTCTTCAGAAGAGCACAAGCCGCAGTGGATTGAACTTATTGGCATGCAAATAAGACTCCGGGTGCTCTCGATGCCCGGTGCGAGACTCACCGCTGCTGTGCCTGTACCAGATCTGCACGCAGTCCTCCTCCTCCGGGATGGAGTGGATCCCGTCATCGGGCTGACTGCCGTCCCAGTAGTGGTAGTCGTAGGAGGAGCCATCCGTCCACTCAAAGTGACCCTCCTGGCGCGGGGTGAGCAGAGAAAGGCCGTGATCGCAGAGCCGTGTTCGGGGTGTGGGGGGGTGTCCCCTTCCCAGACCCCATCCTCAGGGACACACAGCCCGGGGACACAGGGAGATACTGCTACTGCTCAGCAAAGGCCAAACAGCACATTTGGGTTTTACAACGGAAAACTTACCCTGCAAAGCCCCGGCATTCACAGCATTCGCACCAGGGGAAGCCCAGAAATTAAACCCATACATTTTTTAACACACCCACTCAGTTCTGTGTTGTTTTTCCTTTTACTTTTCCATTCCTTTCCTGACATCTACAAAAAATTTACTGGCATGGGACTGTTCTCCTGAAGGTCTCAATTTTTCTTTGTTACATGTTAGACTATATATTTCCAATGTGTTAGCTTTGACAAGTTGCAGAATATCACAAGAAAGCAATGAAACTTCATGATTTTTGGCGTTGGAGATGTTTCCAGTTTATTTGCTCTTCTTGGACCGTCAGTACAATACTCTTTCTATTAATCCATTAATAAAATATGATGTAAATAATCAGCAATTATTAATCTATTAATTCTAGTAACGCTTTTCTTTTAAAAGCAGACTGGAGGGGATGAAATGACAACTTTCCCCCGCGCACCGCACAACAGACCCTATGCCACCACCCAATTAATGGGGCTATAAGGAGTGAAGAAGAAAACCAAGTGGCTTTCCAGGGGGAAAACATAGGGAAGTGAATTTTTCAAAGCCATTTCCCACATGATTATGGGGAGCTCTCACCTGCCGCAGGTCATTGAGCCCCGTCCAGATGTCGGTGGGGATGCCCGGCACGCGGCTGTTCACCAGGTCGTACACGAAGACATTTTCTTCCCAGCTGGCAAAACGGAGCAATATGAAGCCGCTGAGGGGGTACGTCAGGCAAATGGCCAGGCGTGCCCCTAAGCCCTACGGCATGGCCAAATGGGTCCCCTTCTTCTAATTGCTGTTGATTACTTTGCTAGGCCTGTGCAAGAGGTGTGTAGTGTGGGCGAGAGCTGGGGGAGAGGGCATGGGGGGGACAGCCCATGTAATCATGTTGTACGTCTACCCTTTTTCCAAGCAGTGTTGGGGAATTCAGGGAATACTACGTCAGTTTTCCTGCCAGCCCAGGAAAAGCCATTTTTTACATCACCTTTGTGTGCCCAGTGCATCAGACTTGACCCAGCTGCTTTTGCAGAGGGATGCTCAGGCTCGTGCAGAGGCATGCTTAGGCTGGGACATGAGCCTGCAGCTGGCACCGAGGTTGTGCTGTGGGAACGGAACTTTGTCCCCATCTTCCTTCTTCCCCAGGCCGTGCCAGGGCGGGATGACAAGATTCTGCATTCCTCACCTGTGGATGGAAGCCAGCTTGGCTGATCTGATGCCAATGGAGAACTCGGCGCAATAGAGGTCAGCTTCAGCCCAGGTTTTGTTGATGGGGAAGTACCGGTAGCAATGGCCTTCATACTCAGTCCAGAAGAGCGGGCAGGAGTAGGCATGGACGGGCTCCGGCATGGCTGGGGGCAGAGCAGAGGACATCCAGCAGCTGAGGCTGCAGCAGTGTGGCCGGGCAGCCCAGCAGGCAGCGGAGACAGCAGTGCCCAGCCCTGCTCCCCCCCACTGCACCCAGGCAAATAACCACCAAACGCGTGCATGGAAAAACCAACTGTTGCAGAAGGTGTGCAAAAGTTTGCAGAAGCCCAAACGAATTTTGCAAAAGCCATGGGTTTCTCGGTTTTAGCATCCACCTAAACCAGGAGGGCCTTTTCAAGCCAGTTTAACATCGTTTTAGGCCGTGGGTGATTAAAATAAAGGCGCTGACTTTTGCTGTTGGGCAAACTGTGATAAGGGCTCCTCTCGCCTCTCCCAGGCGCGACCAGAGCTGCCGTGCTGGGACGGGAGCTGCCAGCCGGGGGCTGTGGGGTCAGGGCTGCCCTCTGCCCTCCTGCTGCAAGGACATCTTGCACCTCCTCCCTCTGACCAAAGCCCCCCGCCGTCCCCTGCCTCCCCGGGCCCGGGCCCAGGCGTGCACGTAGGCAGGGGTTGGATTTCAGCCCCATAAATAGCCGGACGAGGCGCGCACGCCGCCAGGAGCGGTGCCAGCCTATCTGCTTCCCACCGCCAGATAAGAGCTGGGGCCAAACGAGCCGCTCCTCCTCCCTCACCGCTTTTCAGCACAGTGGGGAAGTTACCCCAAAAGAGGCCATTTGGGGGGCAGGACGCATTTCTGGAGCCTTTGCAGTTGCCGCTGTGTAAACACTGGCGGGGAGATGCAGTACACACACCACACCGCCCAGCACCAACGCACATGCAACCCCCAGATCTTGTGGCACGTAGGCTTAACTCTCTCAGCTGCTGGTTTTTGAGCCTTGGGGAATTGCCGGCTCTCCCACAGCCAGTTCCCGCATCTCCATGGAGTCCCAGTCTGTGGTCAGTGTTGCTGCCGGAGCGAGCGGGGAGGTGGGCAGGGTGAGGGGAGCAGGGGGTTATGGCAGGCGTCAGGTGCCATGAAACTATCCAAGCAGGGAACAGGCTCAAGCCTGGAAAGGTCAGGGTGGTGCTACAGGGCCCCCGGTACTGAGGGGCCGGGGGGGGAATGGTTTTCCCCGAGGGTGGGGAGAGCAAAACCCTGCCAGTGGCAGCTTGGGACGTGGGAGCAGCGAGGGCAGCATCGGCGTGGTGAAGAGGAGAGGCAAGGTGAATTCAAAGCAGCTGCCGGAGCGTTCGTGGAGCTGAATCCTTCCCCATGCCAGTGCTGGCAGCTCCGGGCCATAATTTCATATTTCATCAGCTCTTTCCACGTGGGGATCTCTCAGTGTTTTACAAACAGCCACCAGCCAGCCCCTGGGTGCCTCCCGTCACACCCCCCTCCCAGGCAACAAACTACAAACACAAAGAGCCTTTTTTTTCCTCCTGAGCAAGGTGCAGAGTCCAAGCCGACTGCCGAGCCCCACGGGGCTGTCGCTCCATCACCCCGCCTGGGCATCCCCAGCAACTCCCTTTGGAGGAGCCATTCCTGGGAGCAGCTCTGCCCCCCACAGCAACAAACCTGCCGAGAGCAGTGAGGGGCTTGAGGGGCTCTCCCATCCTCATCGGCACTAGTTATGGGCTGTGGAGGAAAAAAGATAAGACACGCGGGGCTGGAAATGAGCAGAATAACTTTAGGGGAGGGTGGCCAAGCCGCAGCCAGCTCAGCGGCAATGCAGGGTTCAGCTCACCGATCCACACCTGGCCATCCTTGCACTGTGAAAAACCTCAGAACAGCCCTGGGAAATGCAGATTATTCTACTGTAGCAATAGAGCAGAAGGACCAGGAATGCCGAGAGCTGACGCGATTTCCCGGGAGCCAAGCCCTCCTCCCACCATGATGCTGGCCAGGGGTCCCTGTCCCCACCAAAAGCAAAGCAGAACAAGGGGTCAAACCCACAGGACAAGGCTTCAGCTTCACTGCAGAGTCACAGATGAGGCATATCCCCCACTCAGGACAGGCCTAGGATCTGGTCCCGGCTCACAGCAACTCCAGGTCGCTGCTCCCTCCTGCCGAGGGCACCCTGGGGGTTTGCGACAGACAGGCACCGCCAGCTCCCCCAGCAACTGGGATTTTATTATAGAGGCTGTGAAGCACCTCGACAAACTCTTCACCTCTAGCAGCACGGTGGCAAAATTCACAGGGCTTAACCCAGCAGCATCCCCAGCAAACGGGGCCTTTCGCTCCCCAGTGCTAATTGCAGCAGGGGTCCCAGTGCCCTGGCTCCAAGCCAGGTCCATCAGCACCCCGATTGCCTGGGAAAATCACCCTCGTTTTGTTCAGAGCGGCCGAAACAGAGTCAGAAATGGAGACAGTCCTTCTTTGTTATTCCATACTGCTTCCCATTAGGTAGCATTAATTTGACGAGCTTCAGTGAACCAGAGGTGCCTGAAGGAATTTAAAGGTTAAATATACCAAAAAGGAAAATATGAGAGGTCAGTGTTTAATTAGCATCTTTTCTGTTAGGTCAGGATCAGAGGCTTTGGCTGTCTCTTTGGAGGAGAACTATTGCTCCCAGTTTTACAGGCAGGAACAACTGGGGGTGCTGCTTTATCTGGAGTGTTTGGGGGCTATTTTTAGCAGAAAGGCAATAAGAAATCGGATGTATGGTTGTGAGTATAGGAGCCTGCTCATGGCTCTGCAGGAAAACCTCATAACCCAAGCCAGCAGCTGCTGATGGCATTTTGATCTAAAATGAGAGAGGGAAAGCATTTGGGGGCTATTTAGACCAGATCCTCGCTTTTAAGCATCCCAGCAAAACATCACCCCCAGCAGCATCAGCTTCTGTGCACAGGGCAGGAGCAGCACTGTGGGACAGGAGCTCCTGCCAACCCCAAGCCAATTCATCCATTTCTCCCCAAATTCCTGGTGAAAAATGATGGCAAGAATCCTTCCTCCCTTTGCTTATTTACAGTGCAGCAGTTTTAAGGTTAGGGCCATGTTTGAACGCAGCACCAGCAAAATAGATGTCCAGACTTGCTTGAGGATAAGGTTCGTATCAGGCAGCTCTTACTAACTCAGAAAAGCTGGTAAACAAGAATTTTGGGTCAGAAAAAGAGTTTTGTGCTCTCTGGATTTGTGTCAGTGCCAACAAAACTGGAGCCTTTTTATTTACTAGCTGAGACCCACTGCAGAACCACCAGGAAAATCACTTGTCAAAATCTTGCAGAAGCTGGCACTGCTCTGCCAAAAAGTTTCACTTCCCCAAGTGGCCACTTTCCAATTAGAAGTAATTAACTGAGAAATTCCCAGCCAGTTCCATGAGTTTTTTTTATTCCAGGATGCTACTGAAAAAGATAAAATACCAACTGCGTGACTCCCACTGAGTCAGCTGGCAAAGAGCAGGTTTTTCCCTGAACAGCATCATCCAAAGGTGCGACGCTGCCTCACCTCCAGCGATCTGCAGATTTGAGATACGAAGTTTAGGGCTAGAACAAGGCTGGCAAGAGATGCCCGTACAAGGAAGACTCCTGGGGAGCTGCAGCTCCATCAGAGTATTTCGGACAGCAGATCGGATCAGGTCAGTGCTGGCAGCAGATGCTCTTCTTGCTGCAGAGCATTGAAGAGCTCCGTTTCATCAACAGCTGACGACTTACCAAAAATCTTAGAGACGTTAGGAGACACCTCACTGAAAGGCATGGTCTTGAAACACCCCCCCTTGGCACATCCATAAGCTAATGCTGCCGTCTGACCTGAAAAAGCAAGCAAACCTCTTCAGCTCTGGGCAAGCAGCTGCTTTTGGAGGGCGTCCATCACCACCCAAGAGGCTTGTCTGAAGTTAATGCCAACGGAGAAGAGCTGAGGAGATCCCTGCCACGTGGAAGGCTGGGTCCTTCCCAGGGCAGAGCTGCCCCCAGAGCCCCTCCGCTGGTACCCCAGGGCTGTGATGCCGAGAGTGAGGGATGGGGAGCGCTCCCCAGCTGGCGGTCAGAGCCGGGGCTCGGGACGAGCATCCTGGACCTCACCAACACCGAGCTGCCCTTTACCAGCTCAGCGCCATGGGAAGGGCCAGCAGTGTGACTTTACCCCATGTCGGCACTGCTGGAGCAGTGGCCAGTCATAGGGGATGGGTGAGACAACAGGGCTGGGACAGGGGAGCCCTGGGCCCCCCCGGGATGGCTTTGGCAGAAGCAGCCTGCGGCGAGGCTGGGGGGTTCGAAGTGTCAGCGGAGCCAGACCTTCATCCCACCGCAGCCTCAACACATCCACCAGCCCACGTCCTCTGTAATGAATAAACCCAAAGAATAAGCATTAAAACGGGGGGTTGGTGGGAAGGAGCGTGTGGCATGGGCTAAGACAGTGCTACTGCGTGCTGCTGGGGTGCCTGAGGTCACCCGTGGCTTTAGGAGCACATCCTTGGGCCCTGACACTACAGGCATCACGGACAAACAATCCCACCTTCATGCTATTTGCAGTATTTGTCTTTCATTAACAGATGAAAAAGTCTCAGGCTTAGTGTCCACCTTCGAAACAAGCAGCTCAGGGGAGGGGTTTTGGTCCCCGTGTGTCTGGGGGATGCATGGAGCTGCAGGGGATGGCATCCACTGAGGGACGTGAAGCTCATTACAAAACCGCACAACATTTTACACACCGTGAAGTGTTTTTTAAGGCACGTGTTACAAATTTCCAAGTAAAACATTAAGCACTAGTTGAAGCACACTGGAAGTGACATCCTTTCACGCAGAAGGCTTCGGTTTTTAAAATCCTATATTGAAACCAAGCTGGTTTTACAGCTTCAAATCTTCTGCCAGGTATGTTTGGAGTCATGAGGCTACAGCAGACTCCAGCAGCAGCTCTCCTGCAGCCGGCCCTAACAGATAAGATTTATCTTGCAGAGTTTTTTTCCTCCTTAATTAGTTTTGGTGAAGCTCCCACGGATTAGGCGTCTGGCAGGAAAGCAATGGGCTCCTATCGAGCCTTTTTCTCACAGACTCACTGAACAGCACTTACGGAGTCCCTTTCTGCTCACACTCCCACACAAATCTAACAGGGTGTGAACAAACTCGGAGCAGCAACTCTCACTTGCACCAGCTCCGTAAAAAAGTTTGCAAGAAACTGAAGTGACATAGAGCAGCGACCATCACCAACAGCTCAGGAAAAAAAAAAGGGGGGGAATAAAGGGGAATCACATACTTGTGGCCACTTTTCACATGCAATAAGTGCGAATAAATAAATGGGGAGCCACGGTGGGCCCCTAGCCTGTCCTACCGGGCTGTGTGGCTGCAGCCCTGCGCCGCTCACACACGTGCCTCCGTGCAGTTATTTCTGCCCGCTGCCCCGGCCATCCACGCCGGACCCACGGTAGGGACGGCCGAAGGTCCACGGCAGCGTGTCGCGAAAGCGCAGCCTCTTACACACGGGAACAAAGCCAGCCCAGAAAACAGCTGCAGTATCCCGGGAGAGACCGGGGCTGCTCTTGGCACATCCCCCCAGCGAAGAAGAAAGCCGATTTCAAGGAAAGCCGGAGATTTCTGGAGCGGTCGGAGAAAGGGGAGAGCCAGCTGCTGACCCTGCAGGAGGTACGCGCCCTCCGCTCCCCGCTAAAGCCCTCGCAGTTTAAGATTACCTTTACCCCAAGCCGCAATCGACGCTTCGCGCTCACCTTGGCTGATCTTTATGTTTGTCTGGGGGAAAGCCTGGGCGGCGAGCGACGCCGCGAAGAGGAGCGCGCACACGTCCCAGCCGGTGCCCATCGCCAGGGAGGGAGGACGGGGCGCTCCCCCAGCTCCGCCGGCAGCCGGTTGCAGGGGTCACCGCTCGGTCCGGGACCTCCCGGCTGTGCCGGGGAGGCTGCTGGCGGGGAGGTGGATATAGGCGCCGGGCTGCTCCCTCCCCCAAAAGCAGCGGCTCTCCCAGCGACACACGCCTCCCCACCCGCTGCTGCCGGCCGAGCCCGGACGCGCTCGTCGCATCCCACCCCGAGGGACCCGCGGCCTGGTGCGGGGGTGCCCGTCTCCCCCCGGAGAGCGCACGCCGCAGGTGAGCAAGGAAATCCCTTACCTACCCCCCGCGCTCGCTCCCCGAGGCGGAACGCGTCCCCCGTTTAGCACTGCCCAACTGCGCCGCGCTGGCTGCCGGGCCTCGGCCATCAACGCCGAGGGGAGCTCGGGGCAGACCTTCCCCTTGGGGTGCCTGAAAGAACCTAGCCCCTTTTTCCCCCGCCGTGGGAGGCCGGCAGCCCTTCGAAGCCAGGGCAGAGTTAGGAGCTGGGAGGCGAGGGCTGCGCGGGGGCCGGGGGAGCTGCGGCTGCAGCGGCCGGGCACCTCGGGTAGGGTGGGTCGCGCCTGGGCGACGCGGGTGGAGAGGGTCCCCGGGGCTGCGGGGGAGCGCGGCCTCGCGCCAGGCTTTGCGCGGCACGTGGCGGGGGGTTTTGCCCATCGCTGCTCCATTTTGTGCCTTTTTTTTTGTTTTAACCAGGGAAAGGCAATGCTTTGACACGCTATAACAGCCTGGAAGAGGAAAAACCACCGGCTGTGCCCGGGGGTCCTGATGCAGGAATTCACATTGTGCCCATCTGCGAGGTCCACGCCGGGTTGGTGCAGAAACCCTTCCGCATCAGGCAGCAGTCAGTATTATAAACAGTCAGTATTATCCAGCATGTCTCTTTTCTGTGGTCAAAATTTTTTGGAAATAAACTTCAGATTTTTAAAAATAGTGTATAAAGTCCTTTTCTAGCTGTTGCACTGGTAAGGGAAACAGTATAGGCGCAAGTACTGTGAAATTCTGTGGTCCCGCTCCACGTCCAATTTATGCCTTAAATCAGCACTGAATGAACTGCTTTGGAACACACGCAATGCTATCCCCTTTTTATTCTTAGCTACAGATTAAAATTTCAGCATTTTCTGGGACTTTCAGTTGAGATGACCCGCTTTTACAGGCAAGATTCAAGCAGAAACAATCTGGGGTGACACAAAGCTTTCAGTACAGTAAAGCGTCCGGACTTACTCCAGAAACAGCAACTCACTCAATCAACTTTCATACATAAAATTTTCTTTGCATTGAATAAAACCTTTTAAGAAAATTCCCCCCCTGCCATTTGCAATTCCATTCCTTGATCTGAAACTATACAGCTCAAGGAAAAGCCTATTGATACATCAGACCCCTAAAAATGAAGGAATTCAGAGTATTAGAAGCCAAGGCATGCCTTCTCCCTTCTCAACTGTGTGCCATCCCCAGATAAAGCCAGTGGTATAAGCAATTATCTGCAAACTATGGAGCAAAACTCGTTGAGCTTATTAACCTCCTCCCACAGCGCAAATGTTTGTGCTTAAAGAGGGAGCAGAGATCCAGAGTAATTTTAATCCTGCTTCTAACGAAGACCCACCACAGCAGTATCCCCCCCCAGCACAGGCAGGAGCGCCGAGCCCCCCTGTGCCGCTCCCGAGCCAGCGGCTCCGTGCCCAGCACAGCAGCTGGGCACCAGCTTTGCTCCCAGCACTAGGAAAACACACACACATCATGCATGCAGAGCTGCACTTGGGGTTACCTTCCGATTTCACAAAACATGGGATGTGTTTTACCTGCTGGGTGCAGCCCCAGGAGCACAGCCACGTCTCATTTATTCAGCCTTTTTGCTCCTCTCTCAGCCCACACTGTTTTCTGACCGCCCTCCATGTCGGGAGCTCCTTGGTGTGCTTCCATCCTCCTTTTATCGACCCTTCCCTCACCAATTTTTGTCATGGTACGTGACACCCCCCTCCCTGTGACACCTCCTGGCTCCCAGGACAGACTCACGAGCAGGAGTGCCTTCTGTTAACATTTCACCCCCAGTGCTCGAGCAAGGCACATGGCAGGTCTCAGCTCAGCTTCGGTGGATGCCCAGAGCTTGTGCTGCTGCCCACAGCCCCCGCGTGGAAGGACATTAATGTCAATGGCAGCAACTGCTGAAACCACGGCCCCTTGTCTGAGCCTTTTGGAGTTGCGGGAAGAGATTGGCCTCCTACAGCACGTGTTTGCCCAGGACACCCGTGGGCTCCCTCTCCACCGTGATTTATTGATGAGACAAACCAGGAGGAAGCCAGAGAACAGAGATTTGCTATCGACCTCGCTGCGGGACGAAGGAGGAATTTCACCTTGCAGAGAGACAGAATTGAAACCCAGCATCCACGACATGCTCGGGAAGAGGACGCCCACGGACAGCCCTGCGGCAGCCGCTGTCCCCATCGCTTTGTGCTGCTGCCGTACAGCAGCCGTGCAGAGAGCAGCAGGGAGCCACCTGCGGCGCTCGGTCAGAAGCGAAGGCGTTCACCAAGGGACAGCGCGCACGACCGCACCAACAAGGTAAGCTCCTACCTGTGTTCACCCCCAGCCACCAGGCGACGGTTCACCACCGAGATCACCGAGGCCATTTTTGCCATCCTCTACCCAAGGCCGTGCTGTGCTCTGCCCGGGAGCAGGGTGTCCGCACTGTCACCCTCCCCCAGCCGCTGAGAGATGGCTTCTGGATGCAGAGGGGAGACAACATCTCTTGCAGCTCCTTGTATTCATTGCATGCCCTCTTCCACGACGGCAGGGTCACGTATCAGACTCGGCTGTCACACAGAGAAAGTGCACAGGGATGCTCTGAGCGCAGAAGGGACCGAAACACCCATGACTCAACGTAAACCAGAGCAGGTCCCAGACCAAAGACGTGCTGCAGGGATGCTGGTATCAGAGTTACAACACAGACCTTCACACTGGAGCGCAAACGCCCTGGACAGCAGCAAGGACTATTGACCAACACACCGACATCTGCCCAAACAAGCAGTAAGCTTTTTTTTTTTTGCTTTATAAGACTCACCTGTCCTTAACAGTAGCAGCCAAACAACAAGCAGAGGTGAAATAGGCATATAGACGTATGGTTTTCTTCTTAAAAATCAAAATATTAAGAGCACAGGAGGTAACGGGATTTCATTCTGGGCTGCATTTGATGAACAGGGGGGAGGGGGACGACTGCCGCCTGTCCCACCGCGTCCCAGCTCTGGACTGTTATCACTCCAACCTCCAGTTTTGAAGGTCGAAGGGTCACAAGCAAAGGCAAAGCTTTCCGCAGCACCCAGCCCCAAGTCCTTGCCCCAAATACCACCTTTATTTTGCTCAAGGCAACTCTCCCGCTTCTAACAAAAAGGGACTGAGCCGGGGCTGCCGGAGCATGCGCTGGTTTGCGCCTCTCCCAGGCAGTGGGGACCGGCATGGCCGCGGGAAGGCTCTGCACCCCAGGGTGCATGGAAGGGGAGCGGGCCACGGGCCTGGGCCACTGCAGAGGCCGTGGGCTACCACCCAGCAATGTCACAGGTGACCTGGGGAGCAGGATACGACCAGAGCCCAGGGCCCTTCCCCACCTCCTCTGTCGGATCACAGCGGCACTGATGCGGCGGCAGAGCCGACCCATCCGTAACACCCTGAGGCTTTCCAGCCCAACACAGATAAACACTGCTGAAGACGGAACAGATCCTTCCTCCTCCGAAACGAAGACATGGAAAGACAATAAAGTCATGGGCCAGGCCCAGCTCTCTTCAGGGTAATGTCCTTTTCGTTTATTTCTTGAATGGGCTGTAAGCAAGATACAGACTTTCATGCAGTCTCAATATTGATAAATAAAGCAATAAAAAGCAATAATAATTTGGGGCCCACTCCTGCAAAGAGCCAAGACCCAGAGCCCAGTGCAGAGACTTTGACACATCCGCCCCACAGCGCGTTGGGTGTGCTCTGGAGAGACCAGCGCATCTGGCTTGCCCTCCTGACCGACCTCTATCAGCAGGTCCCCAGCTTCTCTCAAATTGCTCCCGGTTGATCTGCAGAGAGTAACAAGGTGGTAAACGCCAACATTTTGGCTTTTCTTGTGCCATAAACATAACCGATGGAGCTCAACACAAAGATGAATTCTGCCAACAAGTATCACCCCAGTCCAGGTGGCACAATTAAATAGAATTTTATTTTCAATAAATATACAATCTGCATCATACCAGACAATATGCTGTGAAAAAATAAAATGTACAGAAGCAACCAACAGGACAGCTTGACCGTAGCTAAGTTCACTTGGTGACCTGGAGAACTACCTGGGTTAACACACACAACACAGAAAGAGCCACTGCAGTCTGTGAAAGAATTAAAATTGTGTATTTTGGGTCCTCTTAATTGCAAAAGTCCCCACAGCAGGTTTCTTTTGCACAACACAGGTTTGAAAAGACATGAGCTGACTTTCCTGGTACAAATGCTATTGGAAATGTTTACTTTGCTATATCATTACTGTATCTACTTGACGCACACAGACTGCTATCGAGAGTGGCAGGTCTCACCGCTGACGTGACATCGGATCCGTTTGACGCGGGGCTGCACGGCCACACGCGTGCCCCAGCACACAAATGCACGCGTACGTACGTACTAACAGGAGCTTAATTCTGTTGCAACTAGTACAAGGACAAAACTGGAGTCAGAATCGATTTCACCACAGGTTCTACCGTTTAAAAAAATATTCTAGCCTAATTACCACGTTCACCAACGAGAGCACACGGGTACTTATATCTCCGAGAGGATGAGCCATGGATTTGGACTGGAAGGACAGCGGAGGCAACTCTCAACTCCTCCACCCGCTCAGCACTTCCCGCGGCACCTCCACGCGCAGCCCGCGCCGCCCGGCCACACGCTCCACCGCGCGGGACGCAAACAGCCGAGCGGTGCCGGGTGCGAGCAGCGAGAGGGCCGGCCAGCCGGGCCACTGGTGGCCCCAAGGGAGCGGCCGGGACCCGGTGGGACGTGGTTCGCCGAGGCCAGCGCGGCTGGTTGGGTGCCGGCAGCCGCTTCAATCCAACGGAGCTGCTGTGGGGTGCATGTAGGGTGTGAGGTGGGGTGTTTCGGTCGGTGGTTTATATTTTTCCCTCGTCCGCCTGCTTGGTCTGGCTGCTGTTAGTCCCCCACCTCATGTTACCTCCAGGGATGCCGGAGAGACACGGTCGCACTCCTCGCGGGACCGCAGGCTGTGCCACTGCTCCACGGCCGTCCGGTGCGCGTTGAGCATCCGGCGCCAGTGGTTGGACTCGGGGGCACCTGTCGAGTACTGCCCGATCACGATCCTCCCGATGAAGTCGTTGCTGCTCTTCACGTTGTGCCCGTACACTGGGGAGAGCAGAAACAGAGACCGGTCAAGGCAAAAGCATCGCTTGTCTACCCGGAGCCCTGCCCCCAGAAAGGCAAACGTCCTGCAACTGCCCCCTCGCACAGCACGCCAGATGCCGGTGGCTTTGGTATGTAACTCAGCACCTCAGAAATGTTACAGGGACCGAATCAGGAGTTTGGAAGAAATAAGATAAGCTGTACTACAGATTGAAATACAATTCAAATAAACAGGATGCAAATCCACAGTTATCATGGTATTTAGCATGAACAGGTGAAGCAGAATCATAGAATGGGTTGGAAGGCACCTTAAAGATCATCTAGTTCCAACCCCCCTGCCATGGCCATGGATACTTTCCACTAGATCAGGTTGCTCAAAGCTCCATCCAACCTGGCCTTCAAGTAGAATTACATCACGTAAAGAAATGCCAAAAGCTCTGCCTGGGCATTGCGAAGCGACAAAAGCAGCCAAGCAGCCCGCACCTGGGTAAACGAAGAAGCAGCATTTCAAACTGTCCTCCAAATGCAAGTGTCATGAACCGTCCCAGTGCTAATCGACAGCCTTCCCGACTCGGAGACAGGAATCACACATGTACAGGCTGTCAGCGGGATGTTTATACAGAAACGATTTGCCATAATTATCGCTGCAGCTACTTGTTAGAAGTCCAGGAAAGCAACTGAGGGAGAGACATCAACCCAACACCCTGTGTCCTTTGGATTAGCCCAGTCTCCTGGAACAAAAGATCGCAGACAGCAGCGAACCCTAATGATGGGCCTGATCCCGGGAAAGGCTGCACACTCCTGCCGGACAGGAGCAAAAGCACTTTGTGTTCTGCAAACTGAAGCCCTGCCTCGGCTCATTAGAAAGCTGAACAAAAAGTCTGCGCAAGCTGAAGCCAGGATATCCACGGGCACTGGCTGGAATATTAAGGATTAAAAAATCTCCTCAGGAAAGAGAACAAATGTCTGCAGGGGCTCCAAATCCACCCAGGCTTGTGCAGCAAGAGCAAGTTCGAAGGGGGAGCGGAGCCTGCTGTTGGAGCCGTGAGCCTGGCACGGAGCCGAGCGCTGTCGCCACTGCCCCTGCCACCAGCGCCAGCTCTCCAGGGCTGCTGGAAACCAGCGCTGGCAGCAAAGCCACGTTTGGGATCCCTCACGGCAGCATCCCCTGACGCAGCGCGCAGCCTGCCAGGCAGGCAGGACACCGAGCACTAAGCACCCGACCTCGCTGTTAGCCACTCATCTCTGTCAAGGCTGGGTATTTCCTATTACAGTGTATCCCACAGTTAATTACCGTTATTTTAACGTGCTACTCGGTATATCTACCATCTCCACACTCTGCAAAGGCTGGTTCCCAGCTACTGCCCCAAAACGGGATCTTGCTCTGGGTGACTGTCTTGGTTTGAAAGACAGGTGTCTGCCAAGGAAGGCAGGAGCCCCCCCGGGCCGGGCGGCTG
>JAVJGG010000061.1:10567052-10599913 GCA_035590195.1 Aviceda cuculoides
TCAACTTGAGGCCATTTCCTCTCGTCCTATCTCCAGACACCCGACAGAAGAGACCAGCACCCACCTCACTACAACCCCCCTTCAGGTAGTTGTAGAGTAGCGATGTAAATAAAACATTTTCATGTTATATACTTATCGATGCAGGGCTCCTAAATGATCCATTTCAAACTGATGGGGGCCTAGGTGCTACATGAAACTTTTCTTCAGGGTAGAGGCCCATGTGCCCCACAGGGCTCCTGTGCAGGAGGGGTGGCTGGGTCGCACCCCCAGCCTGGCTGCCATGCTCCTCGCACGGCTGAGCGGCACGGCGCAGCGGGTACCAGGCATGGCGCAGCCCAGAGCTGCACCCCAGCAGTGGCAGGGACTGCCAGGAGATGCGATGAGACTTGGAGCTCCAACATTTGGCTCCAGGTGCAGCTCCAGCCTGAGCTTTCCCTTGTCTCCTACCAATGGCGGTCACTTGGAATTGCTTTTCAGTGGTCAACAGTTCTGCATGTCGCTATGTAACTTGGCACTTGCCCCTGACACATGAGCTTGCCTGGGTGGCATCAGCCCCAGCACCAGATCCGGCTAAAATGCTCTTTATCTTCCCCTTTGCCTCTACACTGAGACTTGCAAACCAAGTACCTGTGAAGGGCATGACTGCAAAGTATTTGTGATTTATGAGTTACGTGCAACAGTAACATTTAAGCTGGCATTTCAGATACTAATTCATCCTTTGATTGAACATATTGACAGCCTTGAAATGACCAGGAAGGAGCACTAATTCAGAAAATTTCCTTAAGCTAACTTCAAGGCTATCAGTACCATTTATGTGATGGGGGACAAGCTTTATGCAGAAGCACCTTGTTCAGCTGGGGCCAAAAAGCATCTGCATCTCCTGAAAACCCTCTGCCAGATGTGCCCAGCAGTTACTCAGCAGTTACGGCCGCGCTGCACCGCCGAGTACGGCCGCGCAGCATCCACTGCAGCCTCACCTCCACCGCTGCCTCTCCGGGAGTGACGGGCAGAGAAATGTCAGCACACTGCAGTGGGTGGGAGCTCCGGCACAAAGAACCTAACTCTTCTTCAGTCACCTACATCAGCTACCTGCAATGCAATCAAAACCATTTAACTCGGAGAGAAGAAAAACAACAAGCAGGAACGTGCCTCTGCTTTTCTTCTGCCCTCTTACTCAGGCTAAACATCAAGCTGAACACCTTCACCCAGTTTATACTAGATTGCCATTAGCTTATTTACAGCACACCACCACCCACTCTCTAACTGCCCCCAAAGTTGTTTTCTTTTTTCTTTTTCTTTTTTTTTTTAATGAATGCAATTTGGTTGCATCCAGCATATTTTAAAACGCCTTAAATAACGGAGCACCCCTCAGTGCAGCTCAGGTGCACCACTCCGGCACAGGACACTGCAGCACAGCGTGCCAGCCGGCGCGATTACAGAGCCAGCCTGCTGCCGCCGGGGCATTTCCCAGCACAGCAGACACAGCCACAGGAACCAGCTCCCCAGTGGAAGAAACCCCAGAGGAATTAGAGGGCCCTGCCCTTTTCCTTTCCACTACAGGATGAAGCTATTCCATCTAAATACTAGGGAGCAAAAATCCAGCTTAATTTTTATAGCTGGTCTACAGGAGAAGATTGGGTGCCTGGGTCAATCACCAGGCATGAAAGTCGTTAAAAACATCCTACCCGCTATTATATACCTGCGATTGCTGTTGCCACGGCCTGTAAAAGTTTCATCTGATGCCCTTGGCCCACCAGGCTAGAAACTGAATCAACACCTACATGGTAAATATTCTCCCTGCAAGGGCTCTGCAGCACAGGCACACCTAACCCTGCCGCCCAGAGACGCGACTGCACCCCTACAGCCGTGCCCGCTGCCCGCTGGCGCTGTGCTGTCAGCTGAAAAACCCACATCCAGAACCCTTCAGCCATCAGCGTCCCGCTCCGGCGGCCACATTGCACGCCGTGCCCAGCTGCATCCTCGGATTACGGCCAAACCAGGGCAAAAGGGAAAAATAAGCCAAGACGTGCCCGAGGCTGCATGCAGGCAATTGAGCGGCAGAGTCTCCCTGAGGACACAGGTCTCCCGAGACCATGGGATCTCTCTAGCAGGAACCACAATCCTGTTAGCGCTGACCATCAACGCTCCCTGCACTTCCCCACTTTGGTCTCGGGGCTCGGCAGGGTCTCAAAAAGTGCCCTGTCTCACCTTCCCACACCACTCACGCAGGCAACGCTTCGTCCCTCACCCTTAGCAGGCGGAAACCAATGCCCAGCCTCTTCTATGCTGGCCGCTGCCATCAGCTACTGGCTCTGAGCTGTCAGGTCAAGCAGGTCTGAAAACTACTTCTGAACTCCTTGACATCAATACTAAAAACCTGTTCAGCACAAAGAGGGTGCTGCTAGGAGCAGGCAGCAGCAGGACTAATGATGCACGCTGGGAAGATCACAGGTATGGACCAAATTCTGCCCCTTGCTCCTCACGCATGGCCCGTAATATTTAGTAGGGAAGAGAGAAATGCACAGGAGAAGATGCAGTGGTTTCACATTTATCAATTTAATCTCTATCAGGCTTTGATGTGCACATAAAACTCATTTCCCAGCATCCCCTCCATGAGGCTGCTCCCTGCAACGTCTGTGCCTGCCCAGCTCCAGAGGGAACTGGAACCACTTGAGCGTGTGGCCAAATCCTGGCCGCGCACGGACCCGCCGCAGCTCCAGCATCCAGCTGCTGCTCCACATGGGAGAACACCATCACACCAAGGAAACTCTCTCTGGAAAACCATTTCCCTCCTCGCCCTCCTGCAAGGGCAGCCCCTGTGCTCTGGCCGGGGCAGCCTGGGAAGGGGACCCCGCGGACGCAGCCTCCAGAGTGCCCCAAGCCAGGCACTGGGCTAACTGGGGTCTGGCCTCAGACAGGGAGAACAAAGTCCTGTAGGAGAGCGCAGGGGAAACAAAAATGCACGAGCGCGTCTTGCACAGATCTCAAGGATGCACAGGGATGACACCTCATGAAATTATCTCATCAGGAGAAACTGGAATAACAGACTGCATGCGTCTATTACAGCAGCCCAGAGGATATTGAAAAGGAGTATCCAGAGTTGGCTTTTTCCACCTCCAACTCCCTTTTTTTTTTTTAAAATCACATCTTAATTCTCTGCAGTATGGGCCCCAGATCCAAGAAAGCACATGAATGGCTTTGTGCGTATTTGTACACCTCACACAAACAGGCTCCAGCACCGATGCCATACAGCACCTGTAAACGAAGGCAGGGATGGCCGCGTGGGAGAGGCAGCCTCTGCCGGCACGTTCACGCGTCTCCTCTGACAGCCACGGGGCCAGGCACAGGCATTTCATTTCCAGACACGGCTCCACCGCCCAGAGCGGCTCCTGCCACTGAGATTTTTCCTCATTTGATACACAGAAAGATTACGGCCTTGTGAGACGTTTGAACAATTTCTTTCACCACGGCATGAGCCAAACAAGATGAAATGCTGAGGTCGAGAGAGGCATGACACTGCTTAAATTAATGGGCTTGGCAAAATGAGCAAGCGCTGACAATCAGCCTGGAAAGAGGAGGTTTTGCTCCGTTCTTTAGGAGAAAAAGATTCCCCCAAAATTCCAGAGAGCTCCAGGGCAGGCGGTTTCTGCCATGTCTGCATTGAGGTACAGTTATTAACTAAGTCAGTCTCCACTTGAAGAATCTAATTTTGCCTTCTAAGCAAGCAACAGATTGGCTCAGGAAGCATCAGCATCTTGTTGCTCTCACCAGGATTAATAGTGTCGCACTCCTCCTCATTAAAGCAGCCGGTCTGCTGCGAAAAGCCAAATCCATCCCTGGAGCATCCTCCCCGAGCGAGCCCAGAGCAGGATCAGGGCTGCAGGACCACACTCAGCATCTCCGGCCGACCCTCGCTGCCTGCTCTGCTCTCGCCTGCTCCAGGCTGACAAACAGCACCTCTCCTGGGGACCGGGAAGCCACCGACGGGGACCTGGAGGATGGAGAGCAACGGGGATCGTTCTCCTCCCAGGAGGGTTTCGAAGCCTGCGCATCGCACCCGCCGCGGAGAGGCTCTGCCAGGCAGGGTGGTCTCCAGGAGGCCAAGGTCTCCCGCTGCCAGTGCATCTCCCCGTGCCCCTCTGCCACCCCAAGAGCAGGAGATGTCCTCACAAGACCTGCTGGGTCACCTCGTGTGCCCACAGGACCCGGAGCAAAGCAGGCAGGACTGTGGGAGGCACCGGTCGGGAGCACTCTGCTCTCCCCAGACCCGAGCACAGACCATATGGTGTCTGGTGCATAAATATATGAAGTATTTTATAACGCCAGACACAAAGGCCAAATTCTGATCTAAATTAAACAGGTGTAAATCCCCAGAAAATCCAGTGCTGACATCAATGGTTTTTTCCCCTTTGGCTAAGATAGGATTACACAGGTTTAAGTGCAAGATTAGATTCTGCTTCTGAGCTCCAGATATGCGGAATATACGGACAGTCCAATACTTCAGAAACACACATCTAACAGATGACAAGGAACAATTTTCTAGCAGCAAGTTGCCTAATAATCTATCCACCTAAGAGATGTTACGGTGTCCAACATAATAACATTTCAAAACAGAAACCACTTCTTCCTCCTGCGTTCCACCACAGGGAAAAAAAAACAGTTTCATTTGCCTCACATGTTAGAAGAGATTTTTTCTGCCCAATATATGTGTGCAAAAGACAAAGCACCTAAACATTTTTTGTGAGAAAGAAAAAGCAATAGGTGAAGGAGAGATGAGCATCTGAAGCAGCAAGTCAAAATGTGGATGTGTAATGACCCCAAACACATTGCAGTTTCCATCCCTGCCAACAGGCACCTAAAGACGATGCTGGTATCTGAAGGTCGTGCTTTCCCATGGCTAGGCAAATCAAAATTCAGGTGTATTTCTGGAGAAGCCTGAGGACAAAACCATTATCAGCCTTCAACCTGCTGAGCTAATTGGGACATTTGGAAATCAGCCTGTTAATTACAAAAATACCATTAAAAAGCCTCACTATCTCTGCATCCCATTGATGGGACTTCTACAAATCCCGTGCAGCGCAGGCAAACACCAAAAGCATCACCTTGCCTCCAGCGTCTACACCACAAATCCAACCACCAGAGCTGATGGGGAAAAACCAAAGAGTTTTAAGATCTGAGGAGCTTCAGCTGTCTTCTCCTCAACCAGGACTCAAGCTGCCCGGAGGCCCAACTTTAGGACTCACCCAGTATGAATCCTAGTTAGTTTTATTTCCAGCTGCGATGGGCAAGTGTGGGTGTGAGCTGTAAGCCTTAGGCACAGCAGTTTGCCCCTCCCCCTAACCTGGGCTTGCTTGGAAGGTGAGGTCTGGGGCTGATGACCACCTTCAGCCTTGGCCCATCTCCGTACAGCTTCTTCTGCCAGATCAGGGCTCATCCCCATCACCAACGACTGCCCCAGACACTCTGTCATGTGGATCAAGAGCATCCCAAAATATTTTCCATCAAACGTTCAAAAAATGCTCATTAGACAACATACAAAACCCAAACTGCTCTGTACCAGAACATCTCCAACATCCCAGGGAGTGAAGGGTGACAGCGGGCCAGAGCTGTGCTCACCAGGGGTCACCATTAGTGACCATTTATTCCAGACAGAGAAACATCCCAAAACATCCACTTCCAACAAGAAGGCAGGATTTCAAGGAAGACCCAATTCCTCCTCTCTCAAGCTGCCATGCTACAAAAGGAATAAATATGCTCAAACAGGCAGTAGTTCTTCAAAAGGAAAACATTTCAGTGAAAGTAAACTAAACTACCCAGAACTGCACCATTAGGAACATACACCAACAATTACTTCTTTCCCTTCTAAATATTCAAATTTCATTAAATGGTCCTTAAATTTTCCCAAAGGCCAAGGGAAAGGGAAAATGAGACAATAGAGGAACCAGGTATATTGCTATTGAACAGCAATCTGTTATTTTAATCAAGTACTGCCTATTAACTAGAAGTTAATTAGAGCCCTGGGATAAAGCATCAAAGCGATCACCAGCAAAGTGAAGACACATGTTACAGCACTTGGTGCATGGAGATGCTTGATGGTATTGTCAGCATCCCTCTGCAGTAGCCATTGCAACCACAGATATAGGTTTGCAAAGTCTCAATGTTCAACAATGCGCCCTCAGGAACTCAAATACTTTAAAAAAGAAATAAAATGAAAAAAAAATGGTCCTAAATCTTTATAGAAAACAGAGAAACAGTCCATTTTTAAAACATATTGAAAAGTGAAGATAATCATATAAGATCCTACAAATGGTTCAGAAGAGAGAGCGCTTGTGAGCTGTGTCCTCAGCCAGTACTTATGATGAAGATCTCACCAGCTGTCACGCACGCATCGAGACCGATCTCTTCCTCAGTGAGCAAACCCTGCCCCAGCCTGCTTCCCTCCCCCGTGGCTGGAGCCACGGCCACCTTTCGCACGGGAACGGTGCAGTGGGACAAGCCCCACCACTGCTCTCCATCAGACACCATCAGCCCCGATGCTCGTCCCAGCTCCAGCTACGCTCTCAGCCAGGGCAGACAGCAAAGCAGGTTTTCCCTCTGCATTTGTACAGACGGTACTCAGAGCACAAAAATGATTTTTCCCCTCTTTGGGGACCCTGCTTGCTCCACAAGACCTACAGATCCCATCATGTGAATATGTACAAGAGTTTATTTAGAAAGACACACAGAGTCACCACAGGACCTCAGGGAGATATATATTACCTAACTGTGAGCGCTGAGCGCTGAAGGTTGTATTTTTTATGGTAAGTCATGTTAACGAGTCACCAAGATGCGGTTTGCCCTGAAGTGCTGGTGGTTTTTTATTGGGCCATCTGGGTTTTACTGCAATGCAAACAGCGTTACCAACGATTGTTATTAACAACATTATAATCATTAACAAAATACCACAGTGCTTGGATTTCAGGTGTCATCTCACCTCCTGCTGCCCAGCCCAGGCTTTCTGAAGGTTAAGCTGGGATTTAGAGGACAGCCTGCCCAAAATCCCTCAGCGGGGAGAACATGGTGTCTCCAGGAGCCCAGCATCTAGCCCTCCTGAGCACAGAGGCTGCAGTTGCACCTCAAATATCCTTTTTTCTGCTTGGAAATTACCTCGGGCAGCAGCTGACAGCCCTGATGCCAGGGCCAAACTCCACCTTCCCCTTACCATGGGAGAAAGAATAATTAACACCTTTGTTCACAGGTATATGTGGTTAGGAGAACATACTGTCTTTTAAAGCCTGCCCCATTTCTCTGCAAGAGGTGAACCCATGACTTGCTTGCACTCGAGCAGATGGTGGCACATGGGGGGGATGTGCATCAAGTTGCCAAAAAACAAAAAGTGGAAAAAAGAACCATCACCCAAAAAAGTGCATTTCTGTTACAGATGCTCATTATCTAGGCAACATGTTTGATGGAGTAAATGAAAATCAAATCAAATGAAAATCATCTCCATTAGCTGTTGCCTCAATCATCACCTTTTTTTCTGTCGGGACATTAGACTTGTTATGAGCATCAGTCACTTTCCTGGTTTTAGCCTCTTTTGGTGAGAAGCTGGGAACAGACGATACTTGCAGCAGCGATCCTGACCCTGGATGCCTCTTCCTGGAGAGGACATCTCCACCTGAGCTCATCCCACCTCATTTTAGGCACTAAACTGGGACATGCGAGTTCATGACAGCTCCAGTAAGCATCTGAAGGCAGAAACACTGCTTGTACAAGGTGTCCTGCACCAACATGGAAGGAGAAGCATTTTGGTCTGTAAACGCCAATAATTTACTGTGTTGAATCCTAGTACGCTCAAGGAGAAAGAAAGATCCAAGACCTAGCCCAACCCTTCCCAAATGTTGGCTAATGCAAAGTGCACCCCGTGCACCCCATCTTGGAGGCACCCACTGCCTGTCTCCCAGTCCAGCTGCACGTCAGCCCTGTGTTTGGTCCCCAGTCCAGCTCTCCAGAGCACCACTAGGAAGGCAGGGAGCAGAACAGTGCTTTTTAGAAAACCATCCATCCAGTCTTTGTGCACACAGCCCTTGCTAAAGTCGCAGAAAAACAGTCCATAAATTCTTACTACAGTGCACTAAACCCAGACAGTTTGATTCAAGATGCACAGGAGAAAAATACACAGGGAAAAATAAAAAAATTAATCTTACTTTGTCTAGATAGTGCCTTACTTTGCAGTGTGGTACCAGCCACACAGAGGGAGACAGGAGTCTCAACTGATAGGGACTGGCACAGCTCCACTGCTTTCCAGTGAAGCCAAGCCAATGTAAAGACAGCTGCAGACTGAGTCCAAAACACGAAGCCACAAAAAAGGTTCCTTTAAATTATTGAAGATATACTTACATCTGTGGCTCCCAGGACTGCTTTTACAGCTCTCTCTCTCCATTCAAAGCATCATCATGCACCCTTCAAGCAGGATTATTTTCCTTTTCAATTGGACTTTGACTCAACAGCAAATTTAATTAACTGACCTAATGGACTAGAGCTGTGGATTGAAAAAAAAATAAGAAATAAAAAACAACTCCCACAAAACATGCAACAAAAAGAACCACCACTGCAGAAAAAAAAAAAAAAAAAAACCAACCAAACAAGCAAAACCAAAAAACCTAGATAAAAACATGTGGCTTATGCTCCTGCTCTGTAGAGGTGCAAAATAATAAAAAGATCCTCACGTTGTGAGGTATAGCTTCTCCATGCTGGCAACCATTTGCTCTTTATTGTTTTTTAACAAAAGATCCCAAAGCCCTTTACAAGCTTTTAAGCTGCGCAATACCCTAACATGCCAAGAAGGCAGCTATACGGGGAATACCACCATCCCCATCCCGGAACCTCAGCCAAGCTGCACGCTGATACTCGTTTTATTAAAACCTCACAGATGCACACAGGAAGAAACTGGTGCTGCCCTCCCTGTGGGGGACACGCTTCCACAAACATCTGGAGCATCTCCATCACGTAGGTGAACACTGACCAGGGCTCGGCATCTTCACCACCACTATGTCCCCTGAACCACCTCACTCCGTGACAGGGCAGACGGCTGCGCAGAAGCCCTGATCCAAAGGTCCTCGCGACAAGACGGGCTCTTGGCTCCTCTAACAACGGGAAGCAGCCCAGGCACCGAACCAGCAGAAGACTGTACACACGACAACATCACCAACACCTCTGGCTCCAGCTATATATTGGCTACACAAACCACATATCTCGAACTACAGAGTCCCAACCACAGCAAAAGCAGCACGCCCAACGATGCCCACAGCAGCGCCATGCCCGAGCTCCGCGTCACCCTTCAGTCCGAGCGCGGCCAGGAGAACCTGGCCCCGCAGCTCCTCCGAAAAGCTCTGCAGGCTCCTTCCCAGCTTCGGAGCTGCTGGTGATGTTTCTGGCCTGGGCTTATTTATTGCAGCATTTAAAGCAGGCAACACGTCACTTAGAAAGTGAAGCACCACTTAAAAGGCACACCACTGAAATCTGACTGCATTACATATGATTATAAATCAGCTGACTTCCCACTGACTTATTTGAGAATACATCAATTTGCACAAAAAAAAAAAAAAATAATCAGACATCCACTCATTAATGCTAACTTTATCAGCCATGGTGAGGAGCAGCATATTCCCCTCACCCTTCTGACTGCATAGTGCTGCTACTCTGCCTTTTCTTCTTCTATTAGGAAAAGGGGAAAACAAAGAAAAGAGTATTTCGTGCCTGTCACAATATCACCTGATGGAAGCTTCCAAGAACAAATTCATCACTGCACATGCAAGGTACAGTCAGGGTGATGTGCATGCAAAGCAGTGATTAATTATAGACTTTTTGCTGAGGAAATTTCTGAGCATGAAGGGCAAAATTTAAATTGCTGATCAGCATCGCTTTTGTTATAACATGTTTGGAAACAAACTAATGGGTCGGAATTAGGCTCCTTGTACCAGCTTTGACACATGTACCTGCCATGTAAGAATAAAATTTAAAAACACTTCAAAATACGTTCTTTCAGATGCGGATTCCTTTCACTTCCTCAAAAGACGGTGAGCAATGGGTGGAAAGTTGCCAAAAACCCTGTTTGTGAAGTATGGGAGCCCGGTGTGGCAGAAGAGCGTGGGTCCCGCCGCCCAGCCCCTCTGTTTCTCCAGAGCGCAAGAAGGTCCGACCCCGCTCCTGATGGTGCCCGCGCTCCACAGCACACACAGGCTGGGTGAAGTCACGGCACGGGAGGGAAACCCCCCGCTTCCCAGGGCTCCCTGCAGCCCTGCTCGAGACCTCCCCGCTGTGGAACGGCAGAAAAGGCCACCGGCCGCAGTGGGTCCACGGCCTCAGCTCAGCTCCACGGCCGCGGCCCAGCCTGCGGGCGAGAGCGCAGCCGGGGACTCATCCCTGCTCCGAGCAGCACGCCCAACTGCCGATTCCCACTGGCTAGAGAATTCTATTCATGCCTCGAAAACAAAAATAGGAGATTCAGAGGTTGTTTAAAAATAGGAATTCCTAACCCAGCCAAACATCTCCTGCGCTGACAAAGCTCTCAGTGAGGTTAGCTCTGGGACTCCTCCTGGCCCACAGCCTGCGTGGCCTGTGTCTTGGTCTAGCTCAGCTAGGGCTTGGCATCGAGTTGAAGCCCTTTAAAAATAAAGGCATGAATAAACCTGCTTACAAAACAGGCGACGTCAGTGTCAAAACACCTATAGCTGCATCGCCTCACTGGCAAATTATGTCAAGAAGCAGAAGTTATCTTTGTCAGTATTTGGGCTCTGGGATCATTCAATACTTCCCTCTCATTCCTCTAATTTTTGACTTTATGCCCAAGCTGGTTGATGCTGAGAAGTGCAATTAATGCCTCCTCCTCGACACAAAAGCATTCCCAATGGCACCAATTAAGCACAGGACCTGTGAGGTGTGCTCCCAGTCGGCTCCAGCCATCAGGTGGCCATGCTGGGAACAGCTTCTGCAGAGGACTGAGAGCTTAAATAGGCTTCCCTGGAGACCCCAGCAATGGTCACCTCTTGCAGAGTGACTACTGGGACAGACACTGTGCTGCACAGGCTCATCCGCACACCCACAACTGCTTCCTTGTTCATCTCAGAGGCAACCATGACCATGCCGAGTCGGTAACACCACCACATTTACCTGTGAACACCAGGCTGGCATTCTCCAGTTCTTCCTGTGGAACCTTGAAGCTGAAGGACTCATTGTAGAAGGGATCTATCGTCCCCCGCATGCAGGAGGTCTTCTTGGTTTTTGTTAATTTTAATCCATGAACAAGCTGGATTTTCACAAAGGGATCTGACAAAAAAACCCCACAAAACACAGGCTCTGCATTACAGGTGTCGTGAGTCAGTACTGCAGTTCGCAAAGTTTGGGCACCACAGGGATGGACCATGCTGGAAAACAGCATTTGGAAATGACTGGGACTTGTACCACCACACCGTTCCCAGGGATTTGCAGAGGAGACAAAAGTCAGGCAGCTGGATTAAAAACACTCACTGCCAAAACCACAATTCATGACAGCCTTGATAGAGGCCAAGCATACTGTTCTTTTTGGAAAATGCCAATATTCTGGCAGCATCAGTGGCTGGCGCAGGGAACAAGGGAAAAACACCTGAGGACATACACATGAAGCAATTACCAGCCAGCATGCTCAGAAACGGCAGGGAGCAATGCATGGACACTGGAAAAACCTCACAGCATGCACACAGCAGTTAGATATCATAAATGAAACCACCGCAACATTAACATGCAGGCAGCACGCAGCATCTGCAAAACACAGCACCGCCACAAAGGGACTGCCTCACAGAACACAACACGGGGGTGATGTAGAGCTCCTGGTTGCTCACCTCACCCTTGTTCAGAGATTTTTACTTTAAATATGGAAAAGGTATTCACACCCTCCATTTTATCTCAGGGTAAGCGTTCCAAATACTTTCGTTATTGTTGGCTGTATATATAAAATGGATAGCCAAAGCCTTGTATTAATAGGAACTGAGCATCCAAATCCCCCTGGGTCCCCCACAAATTGCAGCCTCACCACTTATCTGCTTTAAAAGCACATATAATCTGTGCATGAGTAACGTGAGAAATGCACTGCCCTTTACCTGAACCTTGGCTCATGTCTGTCTGAAGAAGCTGTTTTGCTCTAATGATGTCCACGTTCAGTCTTCCCGCGCTGGGTAGGTAGTTTAATGACAACAGCAGCTCTCCTAGCTCCACTTCATTCTGCAGGGAAAAGGGAACATGGAAATTCAGAACAGAGCTCAGAGGGGAAGAGCAGGAAGAGAAATTAAATAAATCCCATTTGCCTAAGTGCCTGAAAAATAAATTTTAGTCACGCTCTAAACTGCAACCAAGAACCATCTGGTGGTACCTCATGCTCAGCAGAAACAAGAAAGAATACTATCCCCAGGTGAAGATCGTTCTTTAATCGCTGATCCTTCACCAGCTTTTCAGCAGTCATGCAAAGAGGACCTATAAGGAGGAACGAATACAAGGTCAGTAGTTTCTACCTGCTTCATTTTGAACGGTTCCAGGTGGTTCTGATCTTAGCAACCTCACCTCCTTAATTAACGTACAAAACACAGACCTATTGGAGAAGACATCCTCTTTCCTTCCCAGCCCCCAAGGACCACACCAGCCTCTTGGGAAGTTCAGGCATGAGACGGTTAATGCATCCCTGGGTCACAGGAAGGCAATTCAGGGGAGACATCCTCTTGGCATACGGCCTGTTCTACCCAGAGACCACGGCACGGCTCGACGTGCTGTTCATCAGGCTGAACTACAGCCATAGCTTCACATCGACAGAGCTGGTCAGCCATTATTTCTTTTCCTTTTACTTAATGATGCTTAAAACTAGTAATTAAAAAAAAGAGCTGGAGAACTGACATCGCTGCTCCTAAGACATGACAGCTTAAAATAACCTCTCCCCCCGAGCACGACCTGGCTCCGAGATGCTGTTATTCTCGAATGCAAAATACACACAATGAAACAACTCTGGAGACGAAACACACCAGCCAGCCCAGGCAAGGCATTGATCCGTCCGCCTCGCCTCAGGTCCATGCGGGAGTGCAGAGCTAGTTCTTCAGCCCAAATAGCCAAACGGTTCAACACCAACCCTAGATCGGACGGTCGCAGCCCATTCCCAAAAGGAAAAGGAGCTGCAGTGGTATTGCAATCATAACAAAAGGCTTAAATATCCTTACTGATGCCCCAAATACTAGATTACAGAAATCGGAGACTAAAGGACTTGGTAGACAATAAAGAAAAAAGCTCTGAGACACAGTCACAGCCTGAATTGACCCAAAGAACAAGGTTCGTCAGCAGATGGGCCAGCACCCGAGGTACCCATCCCCGGGAGAGCTATCAACGGCTCTGGGGAAACTGAGGGAAACCCAACCAGTTCACAGCTATTCAGCTACAAATGGAAAAGCACAATTTCCACCGAGCACAGATGAACCAGAGGGCTCAGACCAAACCCAAGGAGGCACTTGGGGAAAAAGCCCCGTCCCTCTGCCAGGAGCAGCACAGCACCTCTTGCCTGGCCAGCCAGCAGCGCAGAATGGCTCCCGCTAACGGCAGGCCACGCAGCTCCTCACCTAACGAGCCAAGCACTAAAAGTGACGTCAGGTAACAGTATTAAAAGTTTTCCCTGAGGCACTTTGTCTCCTCTCCTGTTCCTGTTGACTACTCCCAGCAAAGGCAGAGGGACGCGCGTGGCATGCAGGAGCAGGTGGCAGGCTGAGGAAGTCCTGCACCTCCAATGCTTTATAATACAATTTAGTTGAATTCAACATCCTTTTTTTGGCTTTCCACAGAAAATATGGCAATAGGCTGCTCGATTTCACATGAAAGGTCTCTGCATTTCAGGACCTGGCAAAGCAAGCCCCCTGTGTTTAACCCCACGCATTTAATGAGCACAGGACAAGGGAAGCGCCATGCGGGGAGCAGTGCAAAGGCTGTGAGTACAGCACCATCCTGACTCAGCCCCTGGGTAAAAAGCCTGGATCTACATCACAGATCGTAAAGCAAACCTGCATGCCCTCCTTGCACGCCCCGCTGCCCCAGGACCCAGCTCTGGAGCCAAGCTGGCAGCATCTACCCCAAGCTGGCCCATCTTCTGCCTGACCTTCCCCACAGCCCCACTCCCCCATGGGGAAAAACATCTGATTTCTTACCCCAAACTCCTTGTGTCTCAGCATCTCTTAGGTCACATTATGTGGCAGCACATGACTGCACAGCACACACTCACACTCGCCACGGACATTTTCTTCTGTTGCTACAGTATTTTTGCTTCACTGAGAAGGCACTCCTCTTCCATCAACCTTTGCCAACTCCCATACCACAGTTCTGTTCAATATATGGTATTTTGAGTTCTTTCCATCAGAAAGCCATTCCCCAACACAAACCTGACCCAATACGCACACGATGCTCATGACTTTTGCAAGGTCAAGCCATACCTACAGACACCGTTGTGCCCAATGGTTGCACAATGTAAGGATCATTAAGACAGCCTCACATCCAAGGTCATTTAAATGTCATCTATCTAATTTAAACTATCATCTTTGGCTTGATTTTCCCCAAAACCGCTCCTCTTGGGTCTGTGGCTGGAACAGCCTGAAGACATGTTTATTGTCAAGAACAGTCAGTGACTTCTAAATCTATTACCAGCACAGTAATGAAGCATTGCACATTACCCACAACAGGATCCACCTGAGGTACCCCTTGACCTCAGCTCATTTTTTATATCAACAACATTTTTAACATATCCAGTCCTGCTTCCACTTGCATTCACAGCTGCGTTTGGTTCCATGCAGGCTTTAATTCCTAGAAATTCAGGTACATTTGGACAGCACAAATTAGGAAACTAATTAGTGACGTTATTACCTGCTGGGAAGAGACAATCAAACAGTTCTGGCTGCAAATACCAAACTGCTGGCACAGCCAGGATGCAAGCTGGCACTGGGCAGGGATGTAGGACCTTTCAAGTTACCTCAGGCTGAGAGTGCTGAAAATCCATATTAAGATTTGGGGTAATTCTGGATTTGCCCACTGGTGGAACCTATTGACTTTCTCCTGCAGGAATTAAGGGGCTCCCCTGGGTCAAGGAGGAGCGATGAAGCTCAGCAAAGGAAGGTAGATCTCCACATTTCCGACACATTTACACACCATTTTTTAAAAATTGCCCCATATTATGCACTATCAGACTGGGTATGTAACACCCACCGAGGCACAGGCAGAAGGAAGCATCTACCCCCACCTGAACTCTCCCCAGCACCGTGTCCCATAACCCCTGCAGAGGTTATTGAAGGAGCCACTATAACGTAACCACCACACTGCTGCCTTCGCATGAGCCTTCAACAGGTCATGGTAAAGCTAAATTCCATAGGACCTAACCTAAGAGACATTAGCATCTCTAGAAAAATCTTTTTGACTGTCTGGGCTTAAATATGAGTGAGGTGAGATATAAAATACTATAGTCTGTAAGTGTGATCCACCGAAGTCAGTGGACAGACTACCACCAGCTTCAGTGAGTCTCAGATCAGGCCTAATTTCCCAAATCTCAATAGCACCTTCTGCCCTACAATGCTTTTCAAGCGCGCCCAGATTTCTGTTAATTATTCTAAGGGAAGGAACGTACAATCCAGCCCCCAGAGGCAGGACGTGTGTGCTCAAAGCCAGCAAGAAAGCAGCAGCCCCATTGTAGGCAGAGCACCAGCAGGGTTTGCAGCGGTAACAAAAGGTGTTTTCAGGAGGAAACCCAGATCCCCGGATAGCTCACCTCCCCACACAAGTGACTCAGCCTTTTCAGGGCACTTAACTCGAGCAGTGAACTGCCTCTGATCTTATAAATGCATTATTTCTAGCTTAGCCGCAAGGATCTAGGAAATGTGCTTCAAATCCTGCCATGGTGCCTGAGGGGACATCAAGCACTCGAGAAAACGAATCAATGGCCAGCAGCCACCACACGTTCCTCCCTGGCACGTCGAACCGGCACTGTCTCCACCTGCCGTGCTGCACCACGCTCGCTAGCTCTCTCCCGTTCTTTGGTCACCTGCCGTCATTAGCAATCAAGCAAGGAATTAACAGGTTGCTCCGAGATGGCCGAGGTACAAGGCATACCTCCTCAGGTTTTAGTTCTCCCCGCTTTCCCCGACAAGCTCACACCGCAGCGTACCTTTGCTGATGTGACAGTCTTGCTAATAAGACACGCTGGTGGCCCAATTTGTGTCAGAGATGATGAGGATGCAGACAGAGCTGCGGCTTAACAGATTCACTGGGTCGGCGGACAAAACGGAGATAACCGGGGAGCACAGTGTGGTCCACTGTGAGATGGGAGAACAGGACCCTTTCTGTTACGGGCCAGGCAGGAGGCTCAGCTCAGGGAGGGACGAGTGGCCACAGAGGTCTCGGGTGGCTCGCGGGGCCATAGGAGCCGTACAGGGTCCTCCTCAAGCCCACGGACCCGCCGAGCTCACCGGCACCTCGCAACCACTCTGCGATGCCCTCCGATACCCATTGCCCTCCATGCCCATCACCTTCTTTATAGGCGTCTTTACCAGCAACGGCGTTCAGGCACGTCTTGCCGGGGGACTGCAGGCACAGAAGCACGGCTGCTGTTTTGTCACACACCGGAGCGTCCCCAAACCTCAGACTTGGTAGATGCTGAGCTGAGAAGAGGTTTATGCGCGAGAGGCATCATCGGCACGTTGCTCACCATAGGGAAAGGAAGTGCCTGAATTTTACTTTTCCTAGGTCTTTTCATCAGGAAACTAAAATGCTGTTGGTTTCGCCTTGAATATTTTGTTCACAGAACACAGTGTGCAGAGCTGCCCCTCAGGCACGGCCATGAGAAGGCATCATTTTAGTTGCCATTGTTATGCTGATGACATGCTGATTCGTGCCGAGATCCCAGATGACCCTGGAAAAGCAATTTCCTGTTTGATGAGGTGCCGGAGTGACACCGAGTCTGGGAAGCCCGAGACTCTCCTGAAGCTCTGATTAACACTTCACTCCTTGCTGTTCCTCTCTGCAGCTGTATTACAGAGCCAGTCATTTGGATTTGCAGCCTTGGGCTCGCCTTTGATCCAGAACCTTCTGCAGTTACCATTTGGGATGAACCAGACACGCGTAAGAAGTTTACTTTTCTTTTCCATCATCTCTGAAGCACAAAGAGGCTACCTTGAGGGAAGGGGAGTTTTTAATTAATGCCATATGCACATCTCGTTTGGATCAGGGCAATTCTTTCCTTGCAGCACCCCCCCAGACTGTTTGCTGTGCATTGCTACACCACCAGCAAAATTCTGCAGCTGAAACCCTCCCCGGTTCCCGATGGGAACCGGAGCACATTACAACAGCACAGACATCTATGCAACGCTCCTAATGAAGTTTCAGATTGATTTTCCTCCTCAAGGTTATCTGTGATGGTACCTCCAGGCACATTAGAAAACTGATGGTTTAGAACAGTTTGCTCTAACAGGCTTTCTACAGCATCCTGTGACACACAGCAATCATTTCGGAAGGCTGAGCTACTAAGAACCAGAACCTGAGAAAAAATATATATACTTACCAACGGATAAGAACAGTGTTACCTATGTAAGAGATGCATGATGAAAAGAGTCACAAAATCCCTTCTGAAGTCTAACTGGCTTTGCATCAGTTTGGACAGCCATGAGAAAGCCTCTCCTGTGCAAAGACCTTTGGGAAGAAGATTTCCCAGGGAGAGGTCCTGTCCACAACCCCCAACAACCCCCCCTCTGGGCTCATCCTCAGCAAAATACACCCCACGGCATTCCAGTCCTCCGAGGAAAGGGCAAGGAGTGAACAGCACAGAGGGGAAGGGAAGTCAGCACAGACTGAGATGACAGCTGCAAACAGAAGAAGCAGATAAGGATAAAGAAGAGAAAATGATCAAGAAAAAATTCTCAGTGCTGAAGGTTTAAAGACTGGAAAAGGAAAGTGGGAAAAAACCCACTGAAACACATATGGGGAAAAAATAAAGATACAGAGTGAAAGAAAGATGGTAGAATGTCATAAGCCAAAATACGACAACAAACCACAGGTTAAGAACCAAAAATGTTGTCATCATGACGGACAAGTGTCTGTCGTGGCATCCCATCACAGTTCCCTCGACTCCAGTGACCTGCAGGGTGGTGGCATCCTGCCTCCAGCCAGGCTTTGCCCAGGGCATCTCTCCCACCAGACACAGGTACACTGCCAGGTTGATTTTAACATCCTGTTAATGAGTGAGCATAACCAATCCACATTCATCATCAGGGATTCTGCATCATTCCTTTAATTAAGCAGCCGCTAAGCTTTTGGACAGCTTAAAAAAAAAAAAAAAAGAAAAAGAAAAAGAAAAGGAAAAAACCCTGACAACATTCACTTTCGTATTTAATTTCCCATGACTGCCACAAACACAGACCCCAGTTCCACACTGACGCACACAGCCTTGAGTCAACTGTTGTGCCACCTCTCTGAACCAAGTCTCTGCCTGTCCAATGCTTTCTACCTGTACGAGAGAGAGATGCTGGCATTATTTTCAATAATACACTCTGCTAGCAAATGCAAGGTATCATCCACATTCCCTGAGGATGGCTCCTTCTCAGGGCTGCAATGGATAAGCCAAAGAACAAGGGTGTCAAGAACAAACCTGGTAAATCCAAAACTGGAAGCCTCCAGCTGTACGCCATAACCACCTGGCTGCACGGCGGAATTCAAAGTAGCACCCAAGAAGAATGCTCCAAAATGAGTCATTACCCGAATTTCAAATTCCTTTCTCCCTTTTCCTTCCCAGCCAAGGCACAGTAAGAACAACAGTGCAGTACTTGTTGTAGGCTTATCCCTGAGATGTGCATCAAAAACTGCAGAGAGCTGCCACAGCAAAGCTACTCCATTTGTGGAGCACGTACCATTTTGAACATAAAAAACTGACAGCTCATTCTAGTGCACTCACAGTGCAAAGTTAAAAAAGCAAGTCCAATACATACTCCCTCTACTATAAAAATGGCTTCATTTGAGGGGAGAAGGAATTTTTATGCTGTTTTCCCACCACGACCAGGCAATTTTTTTTTTTTTTTTTTTTGCTTTTGCAGAATGATCTCCAAGCTCTCATTACTGCTGGTCTAAAACATTTATTCCTGCCCACTCAAATCTGCCAAAAGAGAAATGAATCATATGTCAATAAAACTTGGGGTCCTGAACATGTGTTTCAGCATTAATCTTAACAGCAAAATGTGTGAATCCAAGCCCAACTACAGCAAGGCCTGCCAACTTCATTCATGGTAATTAAGCAAAGCCACACACATTTAAGGGGATATTTAAGGAGCGCAGAGTGTTCCTATGGGGACTGGACTCAAGTGCTACTCCATGAGCAGCTACTGTGCTTTAGAAACACATTAATTACCCTGCAAGAAAAAGCCTCCCAGAACTGCCAAGGCTAAAGAATTTGGCAATACCTGCACTGACATTTTCTACAAGGAATAAGTCCTTCTGCTTAGTTGCTGGCTCCAACGATACATTGGACGGCAGCTCCCCTGTGCCTCCGTTTTGGACCCAATCCCCCTAAGTGGTCAATGCATGACTCGAACTAAAAAAGCACACATGTACAGGTACAGACTTTTGCCTGAAACTTAGCATCAAGTGGTTTATTGCACTGATTTCTCAAGACTGAGAGGACAGCACGCCGCTCACCCATAGTCGGGTTCTCTAACGACCCATTTCTGACATAACGAGCACGGCAATGCTGCACGGCCCGCCTCGTTACACCCAAGGTAAGCTCTCAGGCTGTTCGTTAACAAGCAACAACATGAGGTGGTAACGAACATATTCTGCTATTAATGATGATGGGCTTTCACCCACTGAGGAGCTGTACGTCCCATCCACAGGCCTAAGGAGCTTATCCCGGTCCAGCTGGCACAGCGGAGTCAACGGAGCTGTTGGCTGCAGAAGCTGGACCATGCCTCAGCCTGGGAGAAACCCACCCATCCCTGCCGACACCGCACGCACCAGAAGATTGCTGGCATCCCCCATCTTTTTTAGCAGGGCTCACTCACGCTGGCACAGTCCTGTACCGAGGCAGTGTCCCAGGTCCGGGGTTGACAGGGCTCAGTGTGACGGTGGGACAAGGACTCCGCACCAGACTTTACCAGCACTCTCTATGGCAATGGCTTGCAGGTGGATACAGCAAGCGCAAAAGAGATGCTTATCTTAGCTGACACCATTTAGGCCACCTTCTCTGCTCTTCCACAAACTTTGTCCCATCCTACTCCCACTGGTATGGAGAGAAAACCTTCTCCACAGCTCCTGCCATCTGGATTCACTTTCTTCCGTCTCTCCAGCTCATCATGTTTCAGTCTATAAATACCAGTTTAAAAAAAAAAATTTAAAAATCACATATTTTGTCTCTTTCATCTTTACATATCACGTCTACGACTGTCTCTTTTTCTCTCCCTCCTGTTACTGGCCTTCCAATCACCTGCTTCAGCATTTTCTCCAACACAATCTTTATCGCTGGGGGGGTGCTGCTGCCAGCTGCTGCTCCGTATCAGAGCCCCGAGGCAGCCAACCCAGCCTGGCAAATTTTCATCGGCTAATGATCAGAACTGCACCGCAGAGGCTTTGCTTTGCTCTCCAGAATCCGACGACACCTTCTGCAAAACAAAATGCTGTTGCATGTAGTATTGCATTTTTGTCTCTGTCCATCACGATCTCACAACACCAAATACACTTCAGCAGACTCAGATTCAATCCAACAAGAAAGTAAGAAAGGCTGTCTGTCCCTCAACTAATCAAGCAAAACAGTGAGAAGTAGAAAAAAAATTGTCAACATGTCAAATCCATGATTCCACAGGCAGAATCTTCCAGCTAGCAATCGAAAAAACCTCACAAATTTCTAGCACAAGCATCACTCTTATTGAAAGACATTAAAGTGCAGTTTTTCAAAGTAATAAGCTTTATTGTTTTACTTCTTCCAGGATTTATTTTAACCCTTTGATCAATAAATTTAACTTTGATCAATAAATTTAACTTTAAGCAGCACTAAGATAAAATATACCTTTTTCAATGAACTTTAAAAATCACTGATAAAACATGGGAAGATGATACCAAACATCCTCCCTGGATGTCCTAGTACAAGTACTGTTGTTCTCTTTGCAGATGCAGTCTGCCAGCTAAAGTAAAAAGAACACGGAAGTATGACAAGACCAAAACAAGGCACTTTACCAATCAAGGTGCAAATGACTTTTCGCTTAAATGAAATTTTTCCATATGACAGCAAGCAGATAAATGCAAAAGGCTTGTAAGGTTAGGCCTGCCGATTCAAGTGGAGTTTTCTTTTTTTTCTCCTTCCTTTTATAAATATCAGAAATGCTAATTTCTGCACACAGAAAGTGGGCAAACCAGAGTCAGACAGAGCTGGCTCCATGTAGAAGCACTGCTCGGTGGATTTTACTTCCACAAGTGTCTGATCACAAGTTTCCACTCCAAATCAGACTCTCAGACCCACGCCGCAAATCAGCAGTGAGGTCAATGATTTACTGTTCATCTCATCTAGTAACTCTGGCTATGCCGCCCTTTTGTGAACACATAAAAATCAAAGAAAATGTGAACCATTCAAGTTCACACATGGTTTTGATTCAGCAAAGGCTCTACAACTTAGAAATTGCAATCCCAGAGCTGGCAAGGAACTGGGAGAGGCAATGCTGTTCTACCAGCCTTGAGTGGTACTCCCGTCCTTAGCGCAAATGTTTGAGATGCTGCTCGTGCCATGCTCTTAGCCTGGCTTTTTAGGGAGTCCTGTGCCTCTAGCTATGCGAGTGATACTGCTAGTAGCAAATTTGGTACCTAACCGCCTTTCCTGGTTGCAAAGCTCAGACCTTCCCATTGAACAGCTCTTTTCCTGGCTGGCAAGGAGGTGGCACTGACCAGGGCCCTTTCCTGAGAACAGATGTGGAAGCACACAGACCCTCTGCATCTCCTCTTCCCATCCCATTGCATGGGTGAATCTAGGCAAAAACACATGCTCAAACTTGCATGCAAGCAACGTGCCACTGACATCAGGCAAAATCTATGGCAAATTTATTTCCTTCAGGGACGTGATGAAAAATCTACCACTACCTTGCAATTTTTTGGCCATGCATTATGCCACAAATCTGTAGAGATTTTGTCTTCTATACACTTTATTGAACCAAATCATTACTGAACTGGCACCAGTGGTTCCTCTCGTGCCCCCAAAAGCACAGTCATGTTAACAACCACAGGAGTGACCCAGATGGGACAGCATCACTGGGGTGTCTGGGAATGGATGGAAGCCACTGCAGTGACAACAAAGATCTTCCAAAAGGTGCAGACTTCCAAAGCAGTTTTGAGTTGTTCTCGTTAAAGCTGACATAGGATCTTTTGTCACGCCACCTCCTTTGAATATGAAAGACAGCTCATCTACCTCACAGTGTTGGCTGTAAGACCAGTTATAGGCCCACATTATTTCAACCCAGCAGATGCTGTATTAACAAGATGATAATGACTAATTAGAAACCACATTACTTGCCAACAAGCAAAAGAACTGCACAAAAAAACATCGAGAAAAATTGTGGCAATAATCTGATAAATTCTGTTAAATTCTGTTACCTGAGAACTAGGCACAAGGGCTTTCCACCAGTGTCCGCCTTTCACAAGGTCTACATCACTCAAGGGCATTGACACTTTGCCAATAACACAATGGCGTGAGAATTTGTCAAAATCCACTACGGTTAAAAGCAGAGTTCTTCTCTGGGCTTCTAAAAAGGGGATTTCAAATGTGTACCTCTCTTCAAACACCGGGTTCTGTGTTTTGCGTTTCACTCCAGTCTGCTTGGAGTTCTTCTGGTCAGGAAGAAGGCAGATCTTCACGTAGGGGTTGGAGTGAGCCATATCTTGCCTTGAACCATCGTAAGAAATTGGAAGAGGCAGATCTTTAGCCTCAATGACTCGCACTATTAGATAATTATGCAAAAGATCGTACTGCGTGCTAAAATGCAGCATGCCCAGCTGATACTTTGATAAGATCTCCTCATCTGTCAAGGAGTCCATATCATCACTATTCGAGTCAAGAGAGTACAGTCTTGGTTCAAATTTTCTAAAATAGTCATCTGGGGTATAGGTTTTTCGCAGGACAGTTGGCTGAACTACTTCTTTCTTAGCTCCTATTATTCCAAATTCGATAGGTTTAATGTCAATTAACGGAGAACTTGGCCTCCTCAACTCTAAACCTAAATGAGAGAAATGCACAAATATGATTGTTAGAAACTCAACTGGAGCCATTACAGGTGCAAGTCAACTTGTGCTTCTTTGGGTACAGCTATTCTGTGTTTGTGCAACGCCCAGCACAGCAGGCTCCCCAATGGGACTTTTCACCATTACATTACCAAGAATTAATAGCACCCTTAGTTACTTAGTGAAGTGCAAGCTCAGCTACACTTTGCCCCCCCGTCCATTTTCACATGGAATTATCATGCATATGCTTCAGCAAGAAAAACAGGGCTGGCCCCCGCCACTGCGTTCCTGCAGAACAGGATGAGATTCTAATCAATGTACCTTCAACTTGACTTGATTCCCTGTCTAAAAGATGAAAGAGCAAGCACTACAGTTTTTCTTCCCCACAAGAATCACATTAAAGTTGGAAGGACGACCTTACTTGAAATCCGCCTCGTGAGGCTGTAAGTGGACCGTGATGCATCTGAAGACGACCGCCTTCTGTCAGGGGAAACATGCTGAAGAGTGGGAGGCAGCTCACTGATTGTATTATCAGAGTCTCCATCTTTGTCCTCATTTTGGCTGCTTATCCTGTTATAACGAGAGACCTTTGGGTGATTCAACCGAGTAAAAGGAGTATATACAGAATAAAAACGCATTCCGGTATCCTGGGTCTAATCTTGGGTGCGCATCCCTGGACGCTGCAGGGTATCTCCTGATCTATCTGGCAAGCAAAAGGCTGAGCAACTGACTTCAGACCTATGTAAAAAAACAGATTCTTTATCTTTCTGCCTGTCTTTCAAACAGAGTTATATCAGTATTAGAGCATGACACAGGCCACATGGGCACGTGTGACTCAGATCTTGATCAGAAGTATTATATTTGTCTTTAAGAAAAAAAGAATGAAAAACAAAACCCCACAAACCACAAAAGCCAAACAGTAGCTTATTGCTGTAAATTCACAGCTACACTTTGGAGGCACAGACTTCTCCAGGAATGAACCAGCATGGGAAACCACCATGTTCAGACATCTCAAACCTGCCGCACACCTCTCTCAGTGAAATATTGCTTTGCAGGTATGCCACTAAGGTTTCAAAATTCAATCTTATAAATACAATTCATTAAGAGCTATTTATTGGCATGCCTTTTAAAATGACTGGCTGCTTTTTATCCACTTCTATAAACCAGAGATTTACCAGACAGTAATTTTACTGCCCAAGGGTCTCGGTGGGAGCAGGGAAGTTGGCAGGTTCTAAATAACAAAGTAAGTTTTGATGAGAGCTATAGCATCTTTGAGAAGACTCAACAGAAGACTGCATCATAAAGAAGTCTATGTGTAATTCCCATTTCAGTTTGTTCAGTTTTTTATATATATATTCATATGTAAAAATTTATATTTTTATATATATATATATATAAAATAAATGTATATATGTTGTTTTCATATAAAACAACATTCTGGTTAAAAACCTCAATGTGCCACAGCCACAGTGGCTCACAAAAGCAGTCAGGACCCCCCAGCCTTGACTGAAAGAAGAGCAAGAGCAGCCAGTAACAACTACAGGAGATAAAGTCTCCAACTGCATGTTCAGAGGGGAGCAGCTGCCAATAGAAATGAAATCACACAATGGTACATGATGTGTAGCGCAGCATCACACAAAATAAGCCTTTTGGTTAATCCATGAGACAGAGTACTCCAAAAAATAGCAGATCACGAGAGCATCAGCATGAAATGAGTAAAGCAAAGGGGAATACTATGTGAGTTTTGCCCCTGATTCACCCTTTCTACATGCATGGATTGGTTGGGTATAAATTAAATATGTTGAATCATTTGCCTTAGTAACCAATGACTGGAGTAAAGCAATAAATATATTCTGCAAAAAGCAGTAAACTCGCAGAACAGGCCCCCCAAATATAAAATAGATTTAAACTGGAAATTCTTATCCAAACCCACAAAGTCCACAGCAGGATCCACACAAATCTCACCAATTCAGAGTCACACAACTCATCCACATCAAAAGAAGTCTGTTAATAATCAAAACCAAACCCTATGCTAAAAGGGGGATACAATATTTGCACAACTCTGCAGCCCATTAAAGGTAGTCCAAATCATACAGTTTGACATATAATCAGTACTTGGAACACAAATAGCTTTTCCATGCCTACATGCGGGTCTACACAATCATAGGTAGCATTTGGATATACTTCTGTTTGAGAAGCAAATGCACAGAACGAGGAGAAGGCAGGGTGAAAAGGGAAATCAGGAAGAGAGGCATTAAGGATGTTCTACAATGGGTAAACGTAATAGTGAGTTAATAACATACAGGTGACCTTTAGTAAGGAAATTGCTACTGAGCCAACAATAATTTTTCCTCAAATAAACTTTGTCTCTGGTTAAAGCAGCTCTGTTTCTCTTTGATCCGAATCTTTGGGAAGAGAAGTCGCGGCCTTGATTTCAATTTCAGTCTCACAGTCTGCACTGTTTATCTTTGGGGTTTGTGTAGAATATTCCGCAACGGGCGGCTCCAACATGCACCCTCATTCCCAGCCCGTTTATGCAAAGACCAGGATGCGAGCGCTCCTCGTGAAATAACAAGAAGCTACCATGTATTCAGGTCAATACAATTAGACTCACTTCAGTAAGATTTTTTTTTCCTAAGTTGCCACTGTAAAAAATTCAGAAAGTGAGAAAAATCAAGTCTCCTAAGAGGAAAGGCTTAAACTTGCAACTTTAATGCCCCCTCCTGAATTTCCAGGACAACAAAGTGTCTCGGAGCTGTCAAAGGGAAAACCTACAGGCAAAAAATAAAGGATGGATTATTAAGCACGTGCATGCAGATGTTTGCGAGTAGGCCAATAAAGACCATAAAAGTAGTTTTCCCCTTGGGACTGGGTGGGGAGGTGAGGAAGGATTTAATTGCATTCTGCATTACACTAGTGTCCTAGGCCCATGAAGAAGTGGCAAGATGGAAAGATCTCAGCTGAAAACCTAGATCTATTTTTAAAACACTTTCAGGTTGCAAGCAGGGAATACAATAAATTGATTTGTTCCCAAATTCAGTGCATGCATCTAAATGCAGAATATGCTGGTGTCAAATCCGTCTTCCATTTTAGGGATTTACACTGAATCCAAAAGCCCCCTTTTCAAAAACAAAAGAAAAAAAAGGACAAGGGGTCGATTGGCATACACAGATCTCTGAGCACTTAAAAACATACCCATTAAACACCTTATTCTGAGACCAATTCCAAACTCTTACTCTGCTCACACATCTAACTCCAGATATTGTTTCCTACCTCCAAAACCATATACAGAGATTTAAGAGTATAAGATCAACATAGTGAAAACAGAAATCTTCTTTGGCTTCTAAATTCTGAGCCAGCAGGGGCTGCATGGGTTCGTTTCCACCTTAAACCCGCACACACAAAAAGCATGGCCCTCCTATTGATCAGCAAACAAGATACGCCGTTTCTGTCTCCTGCCTTTTACAATCCTGTCTTCTTCATCTTCCAGACTCTTGTTCCTCTACAGGTTCATTTTCTCCACCTCTCAACCACATCCCCTCGGCTCCTTTCCCTCTCCATATCTCCTCGGCTCTCTTTGCCCTCCTCACTTGACTCATTTCTGGGTTCCCTCACCATTTTCCAAAAAAGTCACCCTGGAAGCTTAAAGCATCGCCATCTTCCCTGGCACCACCCTGGGTCCGTCTCAGCTCAAGAAGAGGAGCCAACAGCCTTTTCAAGCAAGCAAAGCCTGATCTCCAGCTTCCACATCGATGTGTGTTAACAGGCGTCCTTAGAGATCACAGAATTTGCAACGGTGCCAGAGAAGATGGTGACTCCAGTGATCCTGAGGCATGGCAGCATCCATGCCTCCTCGCAAAGCAAAGCTACTTCTCTCACCTGCCCCCTTCTTTGGTTCTCTAGGGGAGACCCTAACTGCACCAGATCACCTGAAGCTGGAAGGAAAGGTGGATACGTGACCTAGGCTGAGGTCCTGGGCACCCTACCCAGGGCTGCTAGCATGAGTAGGTGCAGCATAAAGTGCAACATGGTTGAAGAACCGGGCTTTTTTTTTTTTCAGAGCGCATTGTCTTCTGCTTACAGCCATGACAATAAGTTAATTGTAGAGTCTTTCAGATGGAGCAGGACTGGGGGAAAACAATACAGGCTGGAGAGACCATTTTATGAGTCCAAAGGTCTCCATGTTCTCTGCCTGCGACAAAGTCTAGCTCATCTGCAAAGTCACCTATATATCCAAGTTTTGAGATCAAAAGAACAGAGCTTCAATGTTTGCAATTCCCCTTTAGCCAGACAGAAGGATCCAGTAGTCAAAAACTACACCATGGGACAACCAGCCCACCCCCCCAAACACACCTGATGCCCCTTCTGCTCCTCAGCGCACCAGAGACACTCTGAAGCATCCTCCCACAACAAGCCAGCTACTCGTTCCCAAGTACGTAATTGTTCCTACAGCAATCTTTCTATGTCCAATACTGCACCCTCATCACTGTGTTCTCCTGTGTGCAATGCTTTCCTATTTAGCATTGATTTTGCTTCCATTTCCCATTAATTGCAGGTGAATCCATTTCTGGGCATACATCAGACTCTTAAATATGCTGCTCCACATTTAAAAATTGCTCTAACACATCTTGAACGTCTCTATTTTTATTGTTTCAGTATTAACTACCATTCTATTCTACCTGGATTCAGAAGAGTATACAGACAAGACTGCAATGTAAACATGAGACAATTTATTTCATGCAGCACCAAGACATGGACCTTCCAGACCTGACACAGAGTAACAGTGGGTACTCACAGGAGTAGATAAGATTCACTGAGTATCTCAGTGCCTTGGTACCAACTTCTGAGCATCATATGATGCACTAAATACACATCTCCTGTGCCACAGCTTCTGGACACTCTGAAGCTGCGTCCATCAAACGATCTGCTCTCACAGAAGACAGCCCAGCGCAGCCAACACAGCAACCACTAAGATAGGAGACCTCTGCTCCCTTCTTGGTTTCACTAATGCCCCCACAGGGTCATCTCTGTGCTGCAGATTCCCAACTGAGAGGGAGTAAACCAGGGAAGACTTCACTGGCTTTCTTTGTAATAGATTTGCAAATACATAATCAAAGCCCCAGATAAAACCTGGCACTGCTGCTCTTGTTCTTTAATGATTCAAGAGGAAATCTTGAAGAGTACTAAGATGACGCAGGAGATCAAGTCTTGCTAAATGAAACTTTAAATTAATTTCCCCTTTAGAGCACGTATGAGGTACGTCTTTCATCTGCCTATATGATAACCACCTTCACACTAGGATAAGAACATATTTCAAAACCGCCTCACCAGCATTTCAGCTAAGTTGAAGTGCTCCAAAGGGCTGGTCCATTTGAAGAAGAAATAGGACTGAAGATGAAAAGCATCTTTAGAAAAGGGTGCACAGCTAAACCAATTATCAACTTGCTATGCTAGCTTACAAAATAACTTCCATCTTACCCATCAGAAAAGTGTTTTACAAAGACTGACCTTACTCTTTGAGCTAACAGGGATGCCCTTTTTGACCTTGCCGTTGCGTGGCCTACGTTTCCACCCTCAGCAGGAGATTCCTCCTTTCTACGGGGCATCCTCTGAATGTCCTATGGCCATTTCATATCAATACTCTCATCACAGAGGAGCAGCCCTGCTCCTCAGTTAAAACTAGGAAATTGTGCATCTAAACTTACAGCCAGGCTGGAGTTTGAGCAGGAAAAGGTCCCAGGATTTCAACTTCATCTTCATTTGTTTGACAACAGCTACAGTCGAAACACTTCTGACAACAATTTCTACAAGTCCACCGGCACAGCAAGAGATCCGAGATTCTAGCGAGCAGACCCTGAAGCCATTGGAAACCAAAGTACAAGATTACAACCCATCAATAGCTATTGAGAATAACATTCAGCTGTATTTATGTTTGTGTTTCTGCAACAGAACATTAAGAACTATATTTATTCCATCTATATCAACAGACAAGTGCTATGCAGTTACCAGCCCAACTTCACTGATGCCATAGCAAGGCAGGAAAATAAGCATTCACCGCAGGTATTTTCCCTCTAGTAGCAATGTATTATTATGTAGGTTGGCAAGAGTGTGATTTACAAAACACTATGGCATAGCAATATGCTAGAGTGGAAACATGCTTATTCTTTCACACACATCAACAAACTAATAGATCGGCAAATGTACAACAGAAGGAATTAAAACCAGAAGGTACGTGAAAGCTCCGATTTAATCCGGCAAGGGTCTATTTAATTAACACAGCAATGTGAACACATTTCATCCCTGTAGATGTATCAGTACGTAGTACTTGTAAGATCCGTACACATACAGCATTACAGCCCAACACACTTGCCACTGGAATGGATTAGCAAAAGCACACTATCCACATGCCTCCCCTCTGCTATGATGATTAATTTAATGAAGAACCTTCAATGAACCTTGACCCAGAAAACTATTTAATTTCTTAGGTTTCCACGGTGGCACCGGCAGCATCACCCGTAACAGTGCTCCTCGGCCATTACAACCACAGGGTGGGAGCACCCCACCGGAGGGGCAACAGGCTGCCGCCCCATTTCCATGCCATCCCTACAGCCTTCCCTCCACTTCAAAGCTCTGCTTGCTGCAAGAGAGCAGAAAGCCAAACCTTAGCCCATTTCCCAACCGCACCAGCTCCAACTTCTGCGGTTCGTAAGAAGGCTCATTAAGCAGCACAAGGGCACTGCTAATAAAGGGCATCGTTCCGTAGTCATGGGGGGAGACACGCAGCTGCAAGAGCACAGCATGTGCACATCCAGGGTCGAGTCGCTTTACAATTGTATGTGACCTTGAAATGTTCCTATGAAGCTGAAGAGATAAAGCGTGTGAGATTTTCTTCATAGATATCTCCCCGAAATGCTTGAGACATTTGCAGTATTCATAAGCGTGCCGATTCAAGGGCACTATCACACCACACAAAGGGGTTTCCTCTGAGGAACACAGATCTGCAGAGAAGACTCCACAGAACATTTCTTTTTGCTCCAGTGACACACAGTTTTTTCTGTAAACAAAATCTAAACATTGAAAAAAAAAAAAAATTACCAGCCCAAAATGTGGTGCATTACTTATATCTAGGACATCAGTAAAGAGTCAGAAAATACGAGACAATCCCCTCAGGATGGAGTGAGGAGACAGAGCGGAGAGTGAATCATCAGATTAACTCACCTCATTTATTGGTTCCAACTGTCCTTTTAGACATCCAGGATGAAGCAAAGGGGAACAAAATGAAAAAGACAAAAACAGGTTAGCAATGCTCAAATAACTTTACATTTTCTGCCATGACATGCCCCAGCCTGGGATGAGCTTGAATTTCTGGCAAGACAGTACCTTGTAGATGTTAGAGGAAGGAGGGGTCTCCTGACCAGGCATCAGCTTCTGCTGTTTCCAGTCCTTCCCCACCAAGCTCCCTCTGCTCCTCCTTCCCCAGGAGTGAAATTCCCAAACCAATCCTGGAGCATGAAAACCCTGCTCATTGCCCCTTGCTAATGGGCTATCACATGCAACCACTTATTTTCTTTTTTTTAATAGCCTGTCTCTAATTGCAGCAACTACTTGCTGCTGACAGCAAGCCATATCCAATTCTTCCAGTTAGATGCCACAGTGGAAAAAAAGGCTTTCCTCCAGATTTGGCCCATATAAACATAGCTTCAATGCCAACTTGTTAAAAGCAACATTTCTAGGAAGGGCCACACTCTGAATACTCTCCATTACGTACACATCACTTGAGGTAGCTGGGCATCTTCAGTCTCATCCTCAGATGTGACTTGAAGAATACAAAAAACAGGAGTTAAGTGCTTAAAACTGGAGTCACACACTCCAGTTTGAAAATCTGCACTACAGCCACTTCCCCCAAGTCACAGAGAAAAGCTACAGTAAAGGAAGAAGTTGTCGCAAGCCAGTGTTTTATCCACAAAGCCACCCTTGGAATATTATATTTGACCCACTTCATTTATAACTGGAGACTTCGCAGCATTTTAGATGCCTGCTGAAATGTCTTTCCTGCTTCTTTCCCTTGACAACATCTAAGGGTTTCCTAATTGTCCTGGCTGTCTTTCTAAAGGGGGAATCCCTAAAAAAAATCCAAAAAAACCAACAAAACCAACAACTAAACCAACACAACCCTCTCCCCCCCGCACTCTTCCACATGTAGAAATTGGTTTCTAGCTTTATGCTCATGACAGGGACAAGAGCCGCCTTTCATAAAGAAGCTGGGACACAGAAGTTGCCTTTAGTTCCAAGCACTCTCCCATGGACCACGTTTCAGCAAGCCTCCCTTTTAAACTTCTGGAAAACCAGTGCTTGGTGAAAAGGCCACCACTTGTTAGAAACACAGATTAAGAGACTGGAAATGCTGCAGTGCAATGGGACAAGACAGTGCTTACCAGATACCCACGGACCAACTGTTTAAGAAAATTCTAAATGGTTTCAAGGGCTCTGTCATTCCTTATTAATGCAAAGTTGCAGCCAAAGCACAGCAGCCAAAGCTACAGCGGTTTAGCGATGCTGCAATGAGAATATTTAAATTGCTCTAAAACAAAGCGGCTGGATCTGTGCCACACAATCGAACGCCGCAGCACGTGCCGTGGGAAGGAAGTGGCATTTCCAAGCGGCCCGCGGGGACACGCGGTTGGCTTGTGTCAGACAGCCCTCCTGGCCACGATCGGCCACCGGCGATGCGAAACCACGCCTGTGTGCCACCAGCCCCAAGAGCACACGCACCGGTCCCACCGGCACCGTAGTAAAGCGAGTCTGTGACCTCCCACAACTCTCCACCAGGAAACGGGAGGGCAGAAATAAGAGCTAGATGTTACAGTACGGAAGAGGTAAACGAGTAACCAGTGCCATACGGGGCTTAAACGCAGGGGCCCATGAAAGGAAAGCAAACACGACCAGCTGTGTTCATCCACCTCCCTCACACCTGGCAGGAGGGTCAGGGCTGGGAAGGGCTGAAGTTTGGGGAAGGGCAGAAGTTTGGGGAAGGTCACAGCAGCCAGCAGGCACCGGGGGATGCCAGGGAGCAGGGCTGCAGTGACACGCTCAGCACCCCCAAGAGAAGGGCTCAGCTCCCTCGTGCCCTGCCATGTTGTCCCAAGCCAGCCCAGCAGACAATCACCCAGCTGGGAGCCTCCAGCCACGAGTGAACCCTCACCGAGAGCATCCCCTCGCCCAGAGCTGCGTCTCCGCTTCACGCCTCGCCGCAGGGGCCCAGTCCCCCCATTCTGCCTGGGCCCAGCGCGGGGGTCGCCTGCTCCGAGCCAGCACGGCCACCCATCGCAACCGGCTCCACGCGCCGGCCGCAACGACGGGCCGCGGTGGCATCCCAGGGATGCCGCAGCAGGGTGGGGTCCCCACTGGTGACACCCCCAGGGAAGGCTCACGAGCCCCACCGCGACGGGCACCGCTGCCTGGGGACAGCGTGGTCCCCCGCACCACCCCAATGCGGTTGACGCCGCGGTGCGGGGACGACGGGGTCTCCCTGCTGCCCTCCTCCCCACCCGCGCCCCCCCCCCGCCTCGCCCACGGGGGCCCCGACGGCGGCGCTGCCG
>JAVJGG010000061.1:10600958-10615136 GCA_035590195.1 Aviceda cuculoides
CCGGGGGGGGGGGGGGCCGCGCCGGCAGCGCGCCGCGGCCGCGCCCGGCAGCGCGGGGGCGCCGACCGGGGGGGGGGACACCCCCCCCCCCCGGCCGATCGTGTCGGTGAAACGCGCGTGGGGTTTGCGCTCCGAGGGGGCTGGCGGAGGCTCCGAGCAGGCGGGCTCCCGCCCTGCCCTGCCCTGCCCGCGGAGCCTCCGCGGGGCTGCAACAGGTCCGCTGCAGCGCGGGCGAACACTGACCTCCAGAGGGCCCGGCGCGGAAATTCAGGGCTGGAAACCCCTCCTGGCCCCCGGGGGACACGGCCGGGGGCGGCGCGGCCCAGCGCGGGAGGTGTGCGGAGAAGCGGAGGCCTTGTGTGAGGAGGCAGTTCTGGCAGCGCTGGCCTCCGAAGAGTTCGCTCTGTCAGAAGATGCTGTCGACGCACCCCAGTTTTGAGAAGGCGGGAGTCGTTTTATGAGCTCGAACCAAGAAAGTTAAAACACGGACGCTCGCATCTTCCCGAGCAAAGGTGAGGAGCCGAAGTAAGGAGCGAGCTCGTGGCCCGCAGACCGAGCGTCCCTTCGCCGAGGCATCGGGTCCTGGCCAGGGGCAGGGCGGGAGGGGACGTGGTCCGGCAACGGGCAAATCCCACCACACGGGTGGTTGGACCTGGAGAGCCCGAGCAGGGGAACGTTCTCTTGAGGTCAAACTCGTGGAAAGCACAGGAAAGGTGGAGATTTGGGGCTGTCCCTCTTGAGCACCACCTTGGTACCACACAAATTACAGGCTTCCCACCGTGCTGCTGTAAACAAAGGCTTCTGCCCTCGGCTTCTGAGGAAACTCTCCGGCTCCACTTCTGGCACCTTCCTGGCACATGGATGTACGCCACACCCCGCACAGAGGGAGGGAGCCAAGAGGCAGCAGCTTACGGCTCAGCCCAGCCGGACAGTCCGCAGCTGCGTGCTACAGGGCGCTTCCCTGACTCACAACAACCCCGGTACAGTTCAGTTTACTGGGGTGCATGGTAAAAACACTGGGATGGTGCTCCTTGCTCTGGAGAAGGGGACACGTACAGCTTCAGGTGTTGGCCAGCCTAAAAACACGGGTCGCTACTGCTCCTTGTGGTAAGGAGGGAGCTTCTGGGGCAGGATGGCTTTGGAAAGCTCTTGCATTACTGATCTCATTTCATGGCCCATTTAAGTTCTCATTGATTCGGTGAAAAATTCCCATTGACTTCCGTGGGAAGGGCCATACTCTGAATTAAAAAAAATAAATTCTCTTTTTCCCCAGGGAGAGCAGCTACCGCTTTAGAAGAATAATTACCACAGTGGAGATAAGCAAGGAAAAAAACCAAAACTGTAGTACTTACTTGTTTCAGGCAGTTTTGAGCATATGATTAAACTGCGGTACAAGTTGTTTGTCAATTTTTGCTCTCCAATTCTTTTTAATTCCACTTCTTTCCAAGTGCCAGTGTTTAAAATGTCAGCCTTTACTTTGAATATCGTTGCTCTTTTCATCTTGACTCACCACCGCCTTGATGCAGCTTGCAATAAGTGAACACATGGATTATTTTTTTTCCCATATTGCAAAGTAGTGGAGAGAGGCTTAAACTTTTCAGACAGATTTTTTTTTACTCCTTTAAGGCAGAATGCTGTGAGTCACAAAAACTATGGCATGTCTCACTCTATAACCATCATGTGCATGTTTGTACTTACTCCTTTAAAAATGTTTAGGACAGAGAAAGATCAAATGCTGCATCAATTGTCACCAGCTTTTTTTGGCTCACACATGTAAGCATTATGAACCCCCAAAGAGGAGCAAAAGCAGTTTTATAGGGAGGGTTCTCTAATACTACTGATTTTTACATGGAAAAAATGCCTTCCCCCGCCCCCCCACATGCTTAAGGAGCAGACTGTAGCACAAAGCTGTAAGATAGATCTGCTTCCCATGCACTCTTGTACATATACATACATTTAAGTACCTTTTACACTGTTGCATGAAGGCTTTTAGATTACATTCTCTCAGCACGTATATTCGCCAAGCAAACACAGCTCTAACCCGAAGAATATGATGGATTCAAAACAGCCAGACAGGTGGTTATTGTAAAATCTAATTTCAAATCTGCATATGGCTGATGCTCTGATTAAGCTCTGCTTCTACAGCACTCAGAATAAACAGACTCATTTGACATGATGACAACATAACCTCTGGATGTCCTTTGCTGTGCACGCTCTGTGTCTGATAAGACACATTCCATGCTTCCCACATGGAATGGCTACAATGGAGATGGCGAGGCTAGCAAATGCAAAATTTCTGCGCAGAAAAAAAGGAAATTAACACTGCTTTTGTAGAATATGATTTTATGATAGATTTCTATTCTTACTGATATTAATACACAGTGGGAATAACATCAGCTACATCCAGAGCATGCGCTTGAATATTACAACCAGCCCAGCAAGTAGCAAAATCTACCTCCATCACAGCAAATCAGTTCAGCAGCTTCTCAGACAAACCAGAACCAGGGCTGCCAGTATTCAAAATGCCATGCCTGCATGTGTCTTCCAAACCCTAGCCAAAGACTTTCAGCTGCTTCATGCCCTAAAGTTAAGAGAGAAGAGCATCACTCTGAAAAAGCAGAGAAAGGAAAGGAAAAGGAAAGAAGTCTGATGGCTATTTCAAAGGATTTTCATTTGAATCCTCCTAAAGCAATTGGCAGAGCTTTCTGCTGCAAGGGGGAAAGCGAGGAGAAAAGTGGTGGTGCAAGATAAGATGAGATGTCTTACTCTGCTGTTCATACGCCAAATCCTTATCATCATCGCTTGAGCCTGCTGGAATAGCCGGCTACCACTCTGCCTAAAAATAAGCTTCTTATCTCCATATGTCTTTATAGATGGCAAGCCATTGTAGCTGGTGCTTCCCCACTGTTGTTGGCAACCCATAAAGGTCCAGCTTCTCTCGGCATTACAGGATTAGCTTCGTTCCCCCACAGCATCATCCCTCCAACAAAGGCATCTTCAATTCACTCTTCCAGAGCCATCTCTAGCAACACGTTTGTCTCCTTGTGGGTTGCACGGAAATGCAGTTTCCCTCTGTGGTTTTTCAGGCCTTTTTCTGCCTTGGGTTTATACCCTGAAGAGGCAAGTCTGTGAGGTTTTATTCAAGAAGTTCTGGGCAACCGGGAGCAGGACTGTCCCCTACACCTGCATCTGGGAGAGACCCCAAGAAGTGGAATAGCACAAGGGGTGGGGTGGGAGGAACTGGGTAAACACCCCCATTCAGGAGTGCAAGCCAGGCTCTGAGAAGCAGATCTACCCCAGCTGTTGAAGTAGAAAGCAGCAAACTCTACTCACCTGCCTTTACCCCCAGCTGCATCCCAGCAGAGACCCGACAGGCAGTGTGGGCAAGAGGGACGGTTTGTTTGGGGGCAGGACAGCTCTGCCTTGCTGGCCCCGCGCCTCAGTCTTTCGGCAGCAAGCATTAGCTTTGACTTTGGCGTAGCAACCTGTATTTATTCTAGCTCTAGGACTGACTCGGTGTCAGGGTGTGTGTCGTGCTTTGTTACAAGTGCAGAAAATGGCTGAAGCGACCTGAGCTCAGTTCTGCTCCCTGCTGATGGCAAGGGTGCAAGCTAAACTCCGCCGGCTGCCGCCCAGGCTCATGTGCTGATCCCTTCAATTCCTCCTCCCAAATTCCCACGTAGCAGTGTGCCCAGACAGCTTTGTTTGGAGTAGGGAGAGGTTATCCCCTCCTCCCAGATCATTCCTGGTGTGCTCCAGGGGTCAGCAAGAAGCCTCCCCCCGGTGCCTCTGTCCCAAGCTCTGGCCCCGTGAGGCGTGCAAGGGTCGTAGCAGCGGGTCTTGTGCCAGCAATGATGCAGTTTCCAGCAGGAACTGGGCTGACATCAGTGTGATAGACACAGATTCCAGCTAGTGACAGAAGGGGAAGGTGCTACAACCCATTTCCATGACTCATCCAGCCTTTGGTCTCAACTGCCTCTAAATTAGCCCACCAACTCCACGGACATCTGTGAATCTGCCCGATTTGAAGCCAAGATACCATTTCCCAGGCTTCTGCATTTTCAGTAGCCAACTGTTCTTTAGAATTCATTGCATTCCCCTCCTCCTTCTCTGCAATTTTCCTAAGCTGTTATCCCTTTCTGGTTTGGCATTACCTACCCCAGGATCTCCCTCTTGTCACATCTCCCGCACCCGACTCACGCCTGTAGGCAGGAGGAAACCGCCGGCGCTCCCCCGGCTCGTCACTGTGCCCTGGAAGGCGCTCCTCTGCTTCACTTCAGAACCAGCCTCTGCTGATGCTGCGTCTTCTGCATCTGGGTTATTAACCGGCCACCTGGCCGTTCCCTAATTGGTAATATCAGTAAACGCACATTTTTCTCTTTTCTTAAGTCTCCAGATGAAGTGGCTAAATTTGATCTAAAACCCTCAGATCCTCGTTGCCTCATATAATTTATAATGGCCTTGCTTATGCCATAAAAATTACAGCCACTCTCTTGCACTCACACACTTTCTATTTTGTCTTTAACATACGCTTCTGGCAGGGAACTGAATGACGCAGCATAATCCACTAAAGCTATTTCTATAGTAAACAGAGATAAAAACCACAGCCAAAGGGCACGCGGCCTCCGAGGAAGCAGGCACCACGTATTATTGTATTAGGCACGCAAATCCAAGTTCCTGCTCAAAGGAAACCTGTCCCCGGCGGGAGCCGTCGCCCCCCGGTTAAGTCATGCTCCATTCCCACACACTGACCATGTCTCAGCACTAGTCCCATCGCAGCAGAGCCCTCGGTGGCTTCATGCCGTGTCATTACGTGCGAGCCGCGTGTCATCAGCTGACAGTGTTGAAGGCAAATGGTGACTGCTAGGTCACCTGTGTAAATATGAATTTGAGGTCACGTTCTCTTGACGACCTAATCTTGCAGCAAAGACAGGACCTCTGTGACCTGCCACTCGCTCGCTTGCCGGGTCCCCCCTGACCTGGTGCGATTTCAGCAGCGGGAGAGTCCCCCGAGAAGGCACCGCGCTGCCAGGACGCTTCTGCTTTGGAGCTGCTCCTTGCATTGAGGCCAAAAAAGCTTGGATACGGTACGCTTTGGGTCATGCTAAAAAGCCCAGAGTATTTTCAGAGTTCTGAGGAGAGAACATTGTATTTATAGGGAAATTCAGTGTTTCAGTTGCTTTTGTAATTCATTTCATTTACGACTGGTTTATTCAAGCTGTAGGGCTGAGGAGTTAGCTGCTAGACTTCTTTTCCAGGCTCACATTTCTAACTGTTTGCAGACATAGGACAGAGCTATTTTTGTACTATAAATCATTACAGAGAGAATATCTCACAGTCCCCACTGAAACAAATTCCTAAGGAAGTGAGCTCTATTTTTAAAGAAAAGTTCTACTTAGTATTTGTTTTAATGTAATGACTGAGAAGTGAGCAACATCAGCCTTTCTGAAGCCTAGAAGTAGTATCCCCATTTCTCAGGGAGACAAATTCAGCAGAACGAGAGTCATTCCTACCTGCAGATGCGGCTTCCCAAGCCCTGGGGGATGCAGTGGGACCCCAGCGAGGGGCTGAGCAAAGGGGGAACAGAGCCCAGGTCTCCAAAGTGACGCAACTTTAGAGGTAAAGATACTCAAGATAGTTCCAGTGCCCACCTTAAAAAGTAAGAGGGTATCTTCTGAAAAGGTCAGAGTGTGGGATTTTATACAGTAAGGCAAACTCAGTCTCACATTCACTCAAGGCCATCTCTCTGAGACTGAAGGATAAAATCGTAAGATAAATGCCGAGAGCTTTGGTTGCGTTACAAATTCAGGGATGACTTATTTTAGAAGAACAGTCTCATTCCCTGGACGTTGTTTGAATAACTGTGCTACAACTCTTCCCACTTAATCCACACTAATATAATAGGTCACAATTTAAAATATTCCTTTTCTATGAACATTAAAAACTATATCAAACTTAGAAAGAGAATGGGGAGGAAATGGCATTTACAGTTTTCTCCTTTCCAGCAGTGGCCTAAAGACATAAGTTAACACAGAAACAGATGTGGTCAAGCACTTTCTTCAGCTAAATCAGCAGGGCTTTATAACTGAGCCCTGGGGCTGTGCAGCTGTAAAATGTAGCAAAAGTTATCTAAAAACATTTAAATATGGCTAGTAAGAGAAAAGCTTTTAAATTATGAAACAAATGACCAAAACAGAAAAATCGAGATTGATACTGGTTTTTTTGAAAAGCTTTAAACAACAGCAATAAAACCCACTTCTGAGCTGCGAACGAACAGCTACGGGAAAGAGTTTAGGATCATTCAGCTGCAAATACCAAACCATCATTTGGAAAAACATGCCCACGTCGACTTCAGAATTCAACAGGTTCAAAAGGGCAGCACTATTTTTATTACAAAAGGCTCCGTTTCCAATCATCCCCTCACAGCAGCAGAGACCGTTACATCTGGTTTTCCCATCTCATTAAGCAGATGTGCAAAATACTGTATCACACAGTAGAGCTAAACTTGGTGGGCTAAAGGGGTAATTTGCATTCTAAAGAACTGCAATGCCGTAGCTGAGAAATAAATGAAATTACAGAATATTTCTGCCCTGTAGGGACTTCGGTTTCACCCATCTGTTTCTGTTGTTCGATTCTTTATCCCTCCTCCCCATTCCTATGCGTTTACCCTGCAGTGTTTTCACTAGGATGCAGCTCTGCTGAAGAGGGAGGCTGCAAATCCAGCTAAGTGCAACCAATATAAATGAACCGCGTCCTTTCCGAATTTAAATTTCCTTCTCACGAGGAATCTCTTCTCTGGATATTAATGGAAACCAAAATCACTACACACAGCAACATACACTGTGCTCTCTGCCGTTCAGATTCAAAGCTGTACTTGGAGGGCCAACCTGTCTTCATCACAGACCGAACCAACCTCATACGCAAAAGTCTGCTCAAATCCAGGTGATAAAATTCCTCCTTGCCACGGGGCATTCCCCTGGGTGTCTGCCTGGAGAAACCTGTTCTTACAGATTAGACGGCAACACGTTTGATCTGGGGTTTGCTCCCTGTGTTGCATGGGTAGCAGCAGGTTATGTCCCCCCCCCCCATACTGTGCCCAGTAACTTGCAGTTGATCAAGCGATGCCGTCAGGGAAGACGTGTCTGCTCCTGAGCAGCGTCCTGGTGTGGGTCCAGCCCCACCTGCCACCTCATCCCACTGTGCCAGTAGCTCGACCCGTATCACCTGCCATCATGGGTGACAAACTGCATGCCCACTGACCTCAGAAAAGCAGTTTAAATGAGTCAGGGACTGCATTAACCCCTCCCCAAGGGAGGAAGCTTACTTGTCCTCCTCCCTGCAGCATCCCTTTTTCAGTGTTGAACCTGGGACCTCATTAGCAACACAAGTAAGTTTCCAAGCAGAAAAGGGAAAAAAGTAAAACTGATCTCATCCTGGTTTCCTCTGCCACTGGAAGAATCGGAGCGGCTGTGGCCAGCATGTGATCGTCATCTTGTCCCCATTCTGCCGGATGCCAGTAAAAGGTTATGAAAATACCGTGCGGGAGGGAGAAGGGAGTTATCCCTCTGCTTCCTTCGCTGCAAGGGCCTGCCTCCTCTGCAAGCTCAGACCCATCACAGGGGGAAAATCTGCTGAAAAAAAACCCTAGCTACTCTTGAGGGGCGAAGGTGTGCCGGAGTAGCCAGGACAGTGTACCCTGGTATGTGCAGGCTCCTGTGTTCGGAGCAGCACATTGTCCACACAAAATTAACCTTGTGCTCTGCAACTCACAAGTTTCGGGGGCAGCTGTGTTTGCTAACCAGTGAGAGCAAGAATTTTTATTCAAATAAAATACCTGTGCACTTCATATGCAGCTACTCCAATGGCAGTCAGGCAAATAGATACTCAAACTCTTGTGCTGCCAGAGCCCTTTGATATGAAAGTCTCATTGTAAAGGTCTTTATCAGCCGAAAAGATTAATTTCACCACCGAAACAGCCCTTTTTCAGGTAGCAGACATTGTACCCCTCCAGCTGCCAGAGATGGGTGTACAGCGCTTTCAACAGCCAACAGTTCAGAAAGCACAAAGCAGTGCTCAAACCACGTCTTCTTCCACAAAATCTCCAAGTCCTGAAAGCTTTGCCTGAAGTTCATGCAAATCCCAGAGTTAGCCCTCAGAAAAGCCGTCATGTTTTCCATTGAGGGCTGACTCTTCTGATGACCACCCAGTTAGTTGCCATCTTCTCCAAGGTGATGCACCTGCCAGTCCTTGAAGCGTAGCTGCTGTGTTCCCTACTTTCCCCTTTCTCCTACCATCTCCCCTCCAGCTTATTGATGTGGATGTTTCTTTTGTCACTCTAAGTTGCATACTAATTTCATACCACAGCACCTCATTATAATTAGTTCTTAATTGCCACTTAACACAGGAATCATTTTGGAAGACCATAATGATTCTTCCTTGAGGAATTATTGGAGAGTTGAAAGCTTGTTATGTGCCCCTATAAACGTTTTGGGTAATGAGAATGATTTCAAGAGGCAAATTTAAAACACTGCTGCTCACACAAGCTCTGCACACAAGATTTATATGGTTTCTTGGAGCACTAGTAGCATTTCCAAGGAGCAGCCCACAGAAGTCAGTGTGTTTTGCTACCAGCCTCCCTCCCTCTGGCACCCACCATGCCTTTATACTAAAAGCGGGAACATTTCAAGGAGCACCTGTAAAACGTGAGGGGTAAATGTTATGGTAAAGTTGCGTTGCCACTGCTCTGCTGGAATTGGTGCACTCAGCCAGGTGCAGGACATCACAAAGACTCTGCACTTCAAGCTAGACAGCCACTCAAGGAGCCAAGAGATAAGCAGACTGTTAGAAGAAACTCATCCTTAGGCACATACAAAGCTTCGGCCAAGACTTGCGCTTTGTTCCTGAACAAGTTAGACTCCTGCGAGATTTGAAAATGGACAATTTGCCAAATTCTTACGAAGATTTCCTGTGTTCTCGCAGCAGAAGTTACAACAGAGTGTCCATCCGCTTAATTTAGTCATCTACCTGCCAGGGCAGCAGTGAGGAGATATGGAGAGCGGACTGATGCTCTCTTACCAGGTAATGCCTGATACGCACCGTGCCTCTTAAACCTTTAACATCTGTTTGCAGCGCTCTGGAAAGCAACACACTGAAATAAAAGGGGAAAGATAGGTTTATTGGTTTGTCAGAGTCTACTGCTGCTGTTCTCCTCCCCAACCCTCTTTTTTTTTTTTTTTTTTTTTTTAATATTCTTTCACTGCAAGGCACACACCCACAGCTCTGATGTACTGTGCTCCTCCATCTTTATGTGATGTTTTTACTCTCATACTTTTCTTCTTCCATCTACCATAGCCTCCCTAACCATTCTGAGAAAAAGCCATTCTTCTGCTCTCTAAAATCCTTCTGAAAAGTCTCTTTTTCTAACAGCAACAACATACTGTGGCTGTTAATTTACACTGCAATCCTTTAATCTACTTCCCACTAGGTAATAATAATATTTTACCATCTTGTAAAAATCTCTGACCTCTCAAAACTGATTTCGTTTACTTCAAAACTGATTTTGTTTACTTCAACAACTTTGTTCTTTGCTGCGTATCTTCTACCCCTTAACGAGATAAGTGCAACCATCTCTGCTATTCCTGCATAACATAAATGTAGGAGCAGTGGAAAAGGCTGATGCTAGGGTTCCCAGGACAAGAGGAGGCATATGGGCATCTCTGCAGACCTTGGTAGAGGATGGCATATGGATTGCAGGTGTCTTGCACCAATCCAAGTTGCAATTTTCCTTTGCACCTTTGTGCATAACCCTCTCTAACAGAGTTGGCCAGAAAATAATAATTCAGCACCAGAAGGTGAGTTGAAGGCATGTCTGTGTCCTGACTCAGAGCTCAAACATTGCTTACTGGCTGTAAGGAGTGGGAGGGAAGGAAGACAGAGTGTGATTGACTCTAACCACTGTTTGCCAGAACCAGGACCTTCTGGAGAGCCCTTTGGGAGTGGGAAGACCCACATGCTTTCTGGCTGTGTTGCTTTTTCCATCTCCACACCCACAGAATGAACTGGAGGATAGCCTGACAGGGTAATTGACAGGGGAAGATGGTGGTATGAATTCATGCCAGCCTACAGTGACTCGCTCGCTAGAGTTTGAATTGCCTGTCAACAGCTCTCGGCAGCTCTCATTTAAACCACAAAAATGTCAAAATATTTTATTCAGTGAAAAACATAAGGGCGTTATCAGGGCTGACTGTTTCTGAGTTCATGCCTTTTAGCACACAACTTCTGAAATGAGTTCTCCCTCCTCCTCCCAGCTAACACTAAGCAATTCATAAGTTTTGAGGTTGTGAAGGTTTTTTTAATTTATTTTTTAAAGGTCTACTTTAAAATAATGTGGTTCTCACATAGAGGGACTGATCCTTTTCCTAGTACAGTGAATGATAAAACTACTGTGGACTGTGAAAGCACAATGTAGCAGTCTATCTTCAGCTGTGTAACATGTCTGGAACCCCTTTGTACTACTACTGGGAAGTGGAAGATTTGAAAACATTAAAGCAGCAAGGAAAAATTGCAAGCAGTAATAAGATAAAGTATTTTGATTAGAATAAAATCATCTAATGCCATATGCCTTCCCTACAGAGAAAAATATTTCGACACCCATTACAGAAATGAGCCCCGTTTAACCTTTCCCTGGAAATAGTCTTCTACTACTTATATAGTGGCTAGATGAAATAAAGTTTATAATTTATCAGCAGTTCTTTAGCCCCTTAATTTCATTGCACTGATCAAAACAGGAGTACTGACTTCTGATTGATTCTCAGCTACAAAAGGTGAAAAATGTTGCCTTCTTTCTTGTTCTTATGCTTATGCTTACTCCTATTTTTTTTTTCTTATGTTTATTCTTAATTATTTTCTCATTCTTATTCTTTTCTTACTCTTACAGAATTCTGTTTCTCCCTGTCTCTGAGGTTTTGAACATCTACTGCAGTCTTTGAGGACTGCTAGGAGCCATAAATACCGAAATTTTTTTCAGAATCATGCCTTGAAGGCACCTTGATGTACAGAGGTTGGACAGCACAGAAAATGCTGATGCTGTCAGTGCTTTAAGTTACTTGTGCTTATTTTGCAGTATTTTGCAAAAGCAAATGTAAAAGGAGCTTTAAGTATCTGCTGCAGGTATGTCATGGCTGAAAGCAAAGGATTCATTCAGAAAAGCCTATATATTTTTATATTTCACATTGGACTCATCCAAATGTTTCCTTTTAAATTACGCTTTTTGAAAGATTAGTTGATTCACCTAAGAACGGTAGACATCATTAAGTTAAAGACAGCAGCAAATAAACTTGTAGCAGCAGTACTTGTTTCTGAGATTATATACAATGTGAATTGAAAAACGCAGCAAATAAAGCCCAGATTTAGGGTTTACTTGCAGATATCTAAGGCTGGCTTATTCTTGATGGTAAGTCATCACCATTATCTGCTTGATTTTGTTTACACCTCTATTCAAACCAAAATCATCCTATGAACACCTGCAGAACCTCATTATCCTCCTTCAAATTCCTCCATAATTCTCATGACAGCTTTCTAGAGGAGGCAATGCTCACGTGCTTGTAACAATCTTCTTGTTCCTGACCAGTTCTTCAGGGTTGTCTTTTTGAGCACTCTCGCCTGCTAAAGATATTTGCTGTCTTCTGTCATTTTTTCAAGTTGTACGCTCCTTGGAACAGATAGTTGTGATAGCCTTATTTCCTAAATGAAAGAAGCTTTAGCAGCTGTGTTCTCTGGCTATGGGTTGATCTCCTACCAACAAAGTTTTAACAAGCTCCTCAGTTTCAGCCAAATTTGACAGAAGGCTGTATCTCAAAAGGTAGTAATTTCCTATCAATTTTGTACAAACAAGCCTACAAGAAGAGGATCCTAATAAAGCCTTTGATAAAAAAGAGTCTACAGACTAAGCACACTTTTTTCTAGTCATCAAAGAATGCACATGGGATTTCAAACATGAAAGAAAACACTGTTTGTTAGACATAAGACTTCATTAATTTTGAAGGTCAAGGAATTGCTTGTTCTGTGTTTCAATAGTTCATAACACAGCATGATCCTGATTCATCTCTGTAATAAGTAGGTAGTATTATGCTACCAAAAAATAGTAACATGTAGGAGAACGTTTCAGTATCTGCTTGTCCTGGTTTCAGATGCAGACAGGATGAAATTTTAAAAATCCTTTGATTGCATGGACCTTTCCCAACACAATATACAGGTAATTGTATATACACGATAGCATGCTAAAGTGCAGAGAGGTACATTGATCCTGTCTAATATTCTGCAGCAGATGAAGTTGAATCATATAATAGAGGTCATTTTCTTTATATGCTGGGACAGAAACTTCCAAGGTCATTACACTGTGAAACATCTGTCCCTGTTCATGGTCCTGTCCTTTAAGCTTCTGTGCCAGATATCTTCACTTTCACATCTTTAGCATCTATAAGTCCCTTAGGCACAGCAATCCATGTCATTGAAAGACCTTGTGGAGTACCCTCACCCAGTCTGCGTACTGTCAAAATTTCAGGGTAACCTTGTTTCACTCATATTTTGCCAAAATGAAAATTCTAATTTTTCATCACACTTTAGTCAAAATTCTGTTCTTTACCACAGCAGGACTGAGCTGTAAGTCTACCAGAAATAACTTGCAATGTAAAAAGAAGGCACAGTTCAAATGTGTTCACAATCCCATTAAACATAAGCAATTCAGCTTGACCAAGAACAAACCTCATTTCTCTTCTTTCTTTCTTTCCTTAGGATGCCTGTCAATTATGTTAAACCGAACTCATTCTCATCCTGTGACTTGAATAAAGATAGACAATACAACCTTTCCAAACTATATTACTCATCTGAAAGGAAGAAAATACACCCTTATTTTTCCAGAAACAATTATTACCCTACCAGTTGTAACTCATTTAATCTGAAAGAGCTTTTATTATTATAATTGTCTTCTAACAGAATTTTTTAGACATCTATGATTATAGAAATGCAGCTTTATTTTCTTTTAAATCATAAATTTTGTAAAGATAAACACAATGGCTGGCATGGCATAAAACAACAATACCGAAAAAAATGTGGGGTTTTTGTCTGAATAAAAACAAAGAAAAAATTTTTATCAGTCAGAAAACAGCAAAGCATAGTACATCATTTTGAAATCTCGCTTTATGCTTTGAAAACTGCAGCCCATTTGGGAAAATGTACTTCATAATTCACTGTACCTTGATTTCTTTTTTTTTTTTTTTTTTTTTTTCTGTGTCTTCCAAGCCAGTGTGAAAAGTCTTATTTGTTATATTTCATGTTTGGGGGTATAATTAGTTAATGGTGTCCCTTTCCAGATAAAAAAATCACTGTGGTCTAGTTTTGAGTAACTATGCTTCCCAGTAGAGCAAGTTACTTACCAAAATCCTTCAGATGGAAACTCCCGGGACATATAGCAGAGAAGCAAGCAGTGGGGTCTCTGGCAATGGCTGCAAGGGAAGTGACAACAGTGACCCCAAGACGGTTGCAAGATTTACGGGCAGAACATAATCTGGTGCATCTGCATCTCATGCACCTGCATTTCATGGACATCTGGTTGACCAGTTTGTCCATAACACAAGAGTTCAATCAACTTAGAAACACCAAATCTAATAAACTCACACTACTAGTCTCAGTACAGGAGCTGTACTTAATACTGCACCATCTGGAACACCCAGTTTTGTTTCAGTGCATATTGTAAGTGAAATACAATACTACCCATCACTGTCTTTTGCTTTGCTTTTAAAACTCTATTGCCTTTTTCAATGACCAGTTATTGTCAGAGCTCATATCTGTAGCTTTTTTTATCTTTGTGAAGAATCAAAGTGATAGTGGGAATTAACTGAAGTAAAAACACATGAAAGGAGCAATTATGTAATTGACATAATTATATTAATTAAATTAATTAAAACATAAAATTGAGGGCAATAGAAATTATAGATCACAGACTAGACTAGAATAGTTTAGTTGGAAGGTACCTGCAATGATTTTCTAGTCCAACTGCCTGACTCCTTTCAGGGTTGACCAAAAGTTAAAAAGTATTAAGGGGGTTGTCCAAGTGCCTCTTAAACACTGACGGACAAGGAGCATCGAACACCTATCTAGGAAGCCTGTTCTAGTGTTTGA
>JAVJGG010000061.1:10624477-10647801 GCA_035590195.1 Aviceda cuculoides
CCCAAACAGGCGTTTCCGGGCCCCCCCCCCCCCCCCCCACCGCAACAGGACGCCGCACGGGTTGTTTTGGTGTAAAACTGCGTGTTTCTTGTATCCCCGCGTCAGGGGGACGGCAAGTTCGGGAGCGGTGCTTCCCCGGGCAGCAGTGGCATGGCGCAAGCTCCACGGTGCATGTTTTTCCTGAGATAAAAATGTTAAAGGTCTGTCCCGCTGCAGGGGAGTCCCTCCCGTTCACAGCTCTGCTTAAGGGTCTCGGGGCCAAAGGGACAACGCTGTCTGCACCGTTAGTTCACCAGGGTGGGTAGGGGCTGCTGCCATACCAACAGCTGCTTGCAGTCCAATCGTTCAAAAGCCCGTTTTGTTTTGGTTTTTTTCCCTTGTGCCCAAATTATTCAGACACTGACAACCTAAAAGCAAAGAAAGAACCCTGGGGGAAGTTACTCATTTGTTGCACAGGGACTTTTGGCCTCATCCGTTGTATGACAGCCAGTATGATATCAGGCCCGCTGTTGTTAACTGTGACTGTCACAACACTTCTGCCCACAGCATCACCCTCAGCACAAACCAAATGGACAAATCGAGGGTCCATCAGAAATACGCACACAGGGCAACCTCGGGCATCATCCCAAGCCCACGAACAGCAGAGCCAAACATTCAGGTCAGAAGACAGGCACAAAAACATCACTGCACATGCAAAGCCTCCAGGCACTCGCTGCTGGAGAGTTGAGCAGTCACATTAAACCTGATAGAAATCACTGGCACTTGTCTGTCATGAAGACCTCTTCACCCAAACTACTTATTCAGGGCACTGCAGGTCTGAAGAGATCTTTTCAACCTGCATTTCCTCGTATCTCGTACGATGTCCCCCTCATGGGTTGTACCATCCTCACTGTAACCGAGCTGGATTTCTGCATGTGTCTTTGTGTCCCAGATAGCTTCAGTTTGAAGAGTCCTCGACGAAGGTGATGATGATTAAACCTAAAAACCAAGCATATCAAGCTCCTGCTGCTGCAAGTCTTTGGAGATTCCAATTACCTGAAGACATGAAGGCAGCATTTCAAGTTTAGAGAAAAGGAAAATTGTGCCACGTGGTACCACATAGATTCAGCCATCAAGGTGCTCTGACATTTTTCCTGTTTGGGACAAGACTTCCTTATACAGCATTTGTCTGTCACGGTATTTCTTGACCATAGGGCTGGATTGTGTATTGCTCTTTTGTTTTCTTTCTAGAATTCATTCCCCCTGCTTTCGGCACAGATACTCGAGATCTAGCTAAAAATGCTGTAACAAGGAATGGACAGGTCAGAGACCCAATTGCAAGAGAAAGGCTGTGCAAATGTTTGGTTATGTAATTCGTCTTTCTATGAAACAAAGCATGACTTCAAGTACATAAAAATCATACTTCACAGAAAGAAGCTTATGTTTTATAGCCAAGATGCTGCACTCAAAGTCAAAGTAGGTAACCAAGGTCAAGCAGCCTGAATTAACTCACGGGCAACCAAACCAGGGTGAGAGTCAAGAGTACTCGTGAGAGCTACAGAGAGATGTCCTAACCAATCCAGCGCTGACCCTTGGAGTTATAATCAGGACTTTAGGGTATTTTAATTAAAAATAAAGCAGATGTAAAGGTAAGAAACTGTAGACAATTTTATAATATCTCAACCAGCACAATATTCCATGCCCCACGACCAAGAGCATGTTTTCTGACAGTTGTGGCACAGCTGAAGCCACAACCTTGCTACTCAGAAACGTCATTCCACAACAGCCATATCTTTGAAAACAACCAGGAAGTGAAATGCATCTTTCTTCCCCACTCCTTGTTTCATGTTTTCCTGTATTTCTTCACAAAGCCGGATAAGAGGACAAAAATATTCATCATTCTGCTTATTGCCTGTGACCTGTCACTTCGAACACTTTGTTCTGCACCCCCAAAAATGTGTAAAAAGAACAACTGTGGTAGTATAAACCCCATCTTTCAAGGTGCTTTATTGAAAAATACCGTTGAACTCTATGAACCCATTGGCCCATACATTCAATTTTTACTAGCCTGTGCTTTTTTTACACCCTCAAGCCCACTGTTTTTCACATGCCTTCAGGTCTTGCTACAGGCATACCAATTTTTCTAGACAGCCTGCTCTCTCTTTTCATGCAAGGTTGATTTGATTAGCTGCACATCCATGCTCAGGAGACAGACAGCTACATCTGCAGGAGCTGGCACGGCCCTTCGTGCCCGTCAGGCAGCTGCTGCCCATGGGGTGACCTAGAGCTTAAGCAGCCCAACGCTTATTACTGTGGGACCTGTGTACAGGGGAATGGCTGCAGCCTCCCAGCCAGCCACGCGCCCCACAGGCTGGAGAAAATGCAGATGTCACCCTGGCCAGTGGGACAAGCCCGGGGGCCAGCTGGCAGAAAGCGTGCGACCAGCCACACCAAACCCGCCAGCGCAAACACCGGCTCAGCACGTGCTTGTACACGCACCAGATGGTGCTGGTGCAGGCTCACTCAGGCTGCAGAATAAAAGGTTCTACGCTAATAACCGTGACCTCAAAATCAGGACCAGAGTGAATCCACAACATTGGTTTTTACTACCACTGTTTAAATTACCAGCTAGTCCTCTCTTACCTCCTCAGCAAGACAAGGGCTGTAGAGCCTGGGGCTGATAAAAGATGGCCAGTGGCCTATTTACTGGGACCTTGGCTGCTTCGCAACTCCCTGAGCACAGGCTGGATCTCTGGGCAAAATGCTGAATACATCAGAGGTGGGAGACTTCACATGGGTGCTCGGCTTTACTATCCGGACCTTACTTGGAAAGAGCCAATCCATCTATCTGCTCGCACAAGCTAAGGGCATTTGGTGGCTGCTGTTCCAGAATTGAAGTGGTCATAAACACAAAGCTGCTTTCAGTTACCAAACAGCGACAAGCATCATTCCTCATTACCCATCATGCCAGTCCTACTGAAATTATGCCTCGGGGGCTGTATTTACTTTGCAATGGATACAGTTCATCCACATTATCACGGCTTATTCGTAGTTTGCATTTTACAGCCCATCACAGAGGAAAAGAAACAAACCATTTTATCTTGTCTGGAGTACTTTGCTCCTCTTGTCACTTCCAGTAACAAGAATATGTTGAACTTGAGAACAAGTTGCAGTAATGCAACTCGCCTCTCCTGCATGGTCTTCCACCACTTCCCGAGAGCTGGACCACACGCAGTACATTTACTTCTGTGGTGGCTATCAGATTCGTTTTCCTCTTTCTGTGTCTCCCAAAGAAGTAGCAGCTCATTTGTTTGGATTAAAATATCTATAAACTCCACTGCTGGCAAGTTATAATGCTGATGTTCCTTGGTTTTCACTTAAGTAGTAGTCTTCCTTGTTCCTATATATAAAACTGGGGAGACAAAACAAGTTTATGAGGTTTTCAATAGCAATTGCATATTCCAAAAAATAATAGATGATACACTAATAACCATGACCTCAAAATCAGGACCTGAGAGAATTCACAACATCAATTTTTACTACCATTGTTTAAATCACCCATTGTTTAAATAGATGTTGTCTAAACACTTGCTTCAGAATGTCCCATATCCAGGATATCCTGTTCACTAAATAAGGAATAATGTTATTCACATACAACTCTGAGCTAAAAATAGGTATCCCAGTATATATGATCTGCATATCTCTGGAGGAGATTTGCAGAGGCAAAAGGAAGTGTTGGGTATATCGCATCCATTAAAGCTTCTCCGCAATGAACAGTATTTCACGCATCTGTGTAACTGCTCTGTTAATGCTACAGTGTGCCAGACACTGTCTGAGACGTAGGAAGAGCGATCTGCACCAGCGAGCTCACCATCTGAGTAGGTAGGAGAAACTGGCAGAAAGACAGAAGGCACAGACAGGTGACAACATTTGTCTGGTGCTTTCATGATGTACCTGAGACACGAGCCTTAGACTTCCTACCAGCTGTCCAAGGTCGGTATCCGCCCCAGTGAACCAAAGCTGCACGTAATCTGTTGCAGGTGCAGGAGGAAATATATGGGGATCCCTCCTCCACCAGTGACATACATCTGCTCTTCTACAGTGAGTGGATTATACCCCCAACTTACTATAATGCACTATTAAACAGTCTATAGCAGAAAAGTACAATAATTGATTGCAAAAAAAATACAACTCTGAAAAATCGATCACTTAACTTCATGCCCCAATCATTCCTCTTCCAAGTATTTCCTCAGAAACAAAGCTGCTAGCACATCTCCTCCCCCAGCTCACTGGGTGGTCCTGCAAGGGAGATGCCATGATCAAAATGAACATCCTTCACCTGCCATTCCTGACTCCCAGGTTTTACAGGATATTATTCGTTACAACACAAACCAACATCATCAGGCAGATATGAATCCATTTTGTATTGTGGACTAATGAATCTCTGCCAGTCACAGCAACAGGGTGACCACATCCCCTTGAGGGATGGGAAAACTGGAGAGTTTTGCTGTTGCTACCACAGACAGCTGAGGAGACTCGGCAACCCAGGCCCGAGGAGAGCCAGACCTCCAGAGCACATGGATGGACATGGATGAGTTTGAGGGTAGGGGTGTTACTGCACATTCTCTCTTAAAAAATTTTCTGTTTAATAAGTGGGATGTTCTTGCCACCTCTGCCAGTCCGTTTGCTCACTAGCTATCAGCAGGGTGTGGCATTTCTGAATCAGAAAGCCTGCAAGCAGGCCTGGCTGCTATAAACCATGTATAGCCCTATACAGGCTTTCCTCGCTGCAGAAAGATGGCTTCCTGAGTAATTCATACAACAACCTCTTGCCCAAGCCTGTCCTTTCCACAGACAGAAATACCCTGGCTCTACGCTGGTGAACAGCACCAGCATCAGCTGGCTCATCTCCAGCTTGTCCCATATTGTTTGAAAACCCTCAACAACTTTTTTTGCATCGAAACTTGCATGAGCAGGGCATTCATACTTACCCATTACACTGGCATTTAGGAAGCCATGCCTATGTGTTTCCAGCTAAGCAACAAAAGAGGAACAAAAAACCCCAGCCTATCCACATTAGTGTCAGTTGGCATGCTGAGTTCTGTCCGACAAGCTGCGAGCATGGCAGACTGCCGTCACAGGTCCTCCAGAAAGCTGTAGTTGCTGGTATTGTGAAGAAAGCCAACTACAGCGTCACGGAAAGGCAACGTCTTTCAGCAAAGGGAGTGCAAGCGTACAAACCATCACTCGGAAAGGGAATCCAGCAAAGGGAGTGCAAGTATACAACCATCATACGGAAAGGGAATCGGCAGTAATTGCGAATGGAAATACCCTTAGGTATTTCCATCAGAGACGTTTCTTACATTGAAAATGGAAACATGAAAACTCTCCGGGTCAAAATCCTAAGTCTTGCACTTGCTCTTTAAGTTCAGTATTTGATGTGACCCACAGATGAATGACAACAAGCATGCTGACAGGTAGCTTCCAGTGCTGGATCTAAAGGCTCCAGCCAACAAGCCCTGCTAACTCTCCTAGGGCAGCTGGTCCTCCCAGGCCCCTGCTGGAGTTGCTGCCAAAAACCAACCCTGTGGCCGTGGCCTTACCTACTGCAGTTCAGGCTCTTATCCAAGAGCTCAGGTGGCAGGATGAGGCCCTGGCGGTCAGGAGCCTGCTCAGCCTTTCCCTTTCCCCACCACCCCCAGGGCTCAGCAGAGTTTGTCGGTCTGAGGACCCCCAGGTGGAGCCAGGTAACCCCCAGGTTTAAAAAGCATCAGGTAGAGCCAAACCTTGCACGTGCTTGTGTTAAACTAGTTTAAAAAAAAGTTCAATACCAATCTAATTAAACATGTTTGCATGTGTGTTCGAATGTAAATTTAATCACTGACTGAAATGGTTTAGCTTAATTAATGGTAAGTCACTTAAACGTGTGTTTGCACCATAACTTGCTAAACTGATAAAAACTGATCACATAGCTGAGCTCTAATTTGCTGATTAAAGCAGAGTAATTTAAATGAGGATTGTAACAGTTTCATTATACCAGTTTGGGGTTATTGTGCCATTTGATTGATTTTAAAATCGGTTTAGCAAGACTGGACCATTTTAAATAGGTCTGGATCTTTAATGCCTGTTTGCTACCAAAGAGAGGGCTGAGGAAAGAGAATTTAACATAGGTTTCAACTTGCTATTTATTGCTTACATTATTGGAACACACTTTTCCTTTTGCTTTCCAAGGAAGCTATGCTGTTTGTCCAGCACTCCCCCTCCAAACAACTTTGCAATCAGTTTGGATGGAATTGGCCTTTGGGAAGGAGAGCAGAGGCCCAAAGCATTAACGTATGCAATTTTGTACAAGAAAGATCCTGTTAAGGTCCTCAGGCTGCAGCAGGATGTTGGCACTGCCTGGCCGTCTCATTCCACTTGAGAGCAATAAAGACAAAACCGCATCGGCTGCTCAGAGAATCACCTGGGTTTTCATAACTTCAAAAATATAAGTTTTCACAAAGCAGGTTAAAACTTCCCTCACCTTCACCACTACACGTATAAATCCTGTCTACCAGTATTTGTGAATTTATCCTGGCAGAGTCTTGAGTCACACAGCGAAAACAGGTGATACGTATCACCTTAACCACAACAACAAAAATTAAAAAAGCTTCTGTTTTTCATAAACCAGTGCAAGGGAGTTAGAGAAGAGACCTTGGGCTCATCCCACAGCTTTCTGCTGGTTTCAGCAGTGCTGCATCTGTGTCGCTGATGGCTTTTAAAGGGCAGCAAAGCAGCAGCAGCTGCCTCCCCTCCAGTGACTCTTGTTACCGGGTCCCCGCTGTCAGCCTGCCTGGCCTCCACGTCTTTCAGCTTTGGGCTTGTCTACCCCTAAGCCTGCCGTGAAATTAGAGAAGGGGCTTTGTGCCTGACAAATAACCTGCAGCAGCGAGCTGCAAAGACGAAGCTTCGGCACAAAGCAATGAGATACAGCACGCAGAGTCAAAGACGAGCGCACAACAGGGAACAAGCTCTGCTACCGGCTTACGGCCTCAAATAATGAGAAGATCCTGGCGCAGGTGACACTCCTCCTGATCAGCCTGGGCTGGACCACCCACCCAGGGAAAAGGAGGGAAAAACCAGCATGGCAGGAAACCTGAGGGAGGGAGGATCAGTCCAGGGAAACCGGCTTATTGGCACTCAGCAATTAGGGTGGGAAAAGCTGATGCTCTGGCTCACAGCACCCATTCTGTGGAGGGCGCTGGTAGCTGCAGGAAGCCTTGTCCTAGACCCATACCTCATCCCATCAAGGATAGAGAGGGGAAAAGCTCAGGGCTTAAGAGGGAAGTGGCCTGTAGAGAAGGAAAAGCAATCCAAAACTGATAAAGAGGCCTGAGACAGCATTGTTTCTCACTCCCGTGTTCCCAGAGGGACTGTAACAGAGGTCCGTGGCCTCAGGGAAGTTTCACGGGACACCTATGCAGGGAGCCTGGCAGCAAGCCCCAGCTGGCAGCATCTCCATCGGGAAGTGCCACCCCACGGACACCATCCCACGCAGGGCAGTGTGCTCCGTGCTGCTCCGGCCCACCCCATCTGGGTGGAAAGGTGCTGGGGGGATGCTGCGGGCACTGCTCACCGTCGGTTGAAATGAAAACCTTGCAGCACAGTGCCTGGTATGGGAGATGTCTGCACTTGCAGTTGTTTAAATCACACCTAAAAATCAGCCTCACTCATATAATCTTCCTGCTTCAAGGGAAATTCTTTACCTGCTCGGCTGCCCTGTGAGGGGACCAGCATTACAGCACTGGAGTCTGAAATCCCGCCAGGAAGGCTAAAGCTGATCTCTTCCCAGCATCCCTCCACACTGATTCCTCAGGCTGTGCCCCTTTAACTAAGATTAAACATTCCACAGATCGATGCAAAGCAACACAATTACTTCATTAGCAAGACAGCAAGTGCAGCATATATCTCTCTTTGTTTAAGGCCAGCTGGAGGAGCTCATTAAATGACAGACATTTTTACATCTGGTGTCAAAGGGTGCCAACCCCTTGAACAGAGGTGGGATCATCTTTCATGTCCTACCTAATTCAATTTAAATATATTTTTTTAATTTATGATACAGAAGGCATCATATTTACTCCCTGGAACTGTAAAATACGAGTCATTCTTCCCATCTCACATAGATATAAATGCAAAGCAAGCTCACTAGAACAACAGGAACCACACAGGCTCACCTAAGGGAGACTGAGGTCAAGCCCAAACTGCCTTTACAACAAGCTGGTTCACGGCTGCATTTTATTTCTTACTTTACCTCCAGGAACATCTTCTGTCTCCTGTTCCCTTTGCCATCTCTGAAGTGGTACCTGCCAGTGGGGGAGGAGAACGGTGAATGCAAAAGGTTGTTTTTCCCCTGTCTTGGCAGCAGCGGGAAGGGACAGGTCCATGACCTGGCTGAGGTCCTACTGTTGCAAGTGAGCGGATGCCTCGCTGGGGGCTTTTACAGCGCTGAGAAACTAGCGGGAGGTTTGCAGGTGGGACACAAGAGCACCTTCCAGAGGAGCAAGGAAGATGCTGAGACACCCCCCTCGGCAGCGGTTGGCACCTGATCTCCACTGACACGAGGCCCCTTTGGCTCCCTGCAGGTGGCTTCTCGTCAGCATCGGGCTCACGTGGCAGCGCCCGACACCACCTGCCCTAGCAGCAGGGGCACTAGTGCCTCTGGGATCCTTACGTCTGGGTCATCTCTGGAGGGAGAACAACATGCTCAGAATTAAAGGAGGACATCAATGTGGAGAAAGCATGCAGCAGTAAAGGACCACATAAAAAGTGTTAAAGAGACTCAGACGCCTTTGCAGCATCACACGTTAGGGACCGCGGACGTGGCACTGCAGAGCAGAGACGTCACCAGGCACCCTTGCGATAATTTGCTGATCCTTACGGCAGCAGGAAAAAGGGATATCCGTGGTGGCCAAAGAATGAAAAGCTTGAATTGAAAAATAAAGAGGAACGGTTACTGACCCGAAAACAAGACTGCTGCTCAGATTGCAGCTTTTTAAATGAGATGACATTGTCCACGTATGAATGCGTTGTTCCCCTCCCATCTCTCTGCTCTGCTGCCATGGCATGACAGATGACAGAGGCTCACGGAGAGATGCCTCGGGCTGAACAAATTTCAAGCTCTCTCTGAGAGCACTTTGATATTGAAAGTTACACACTTGAAATTTTCATACCTTTTGCTCCACTGTGGCTACAGCTTTTCTGGGATCTGATCTGATGGGAGCTTTAACAACTCATCTCTGCAGGAAGATTTTTAGTCATTTAAGAAGCATGAAATACTGAAGGTTGCCTCTGAACTCACTAAGAGATTTCAGTTCACACAATTTCAGCACCAGCCTTTGGGTCTGGAATAAATAATATACCCTCTTTCTAGATCAGGGTTTTTTTTGGTCAGGTTTATGAATTACAAGCCTAGGAAATATATTTTAAATACTGCTCCTAGACATATTAGAGTACAATGAATTATTCATGATGATTGAATACTTCATTAGATTTATTTCCCTTGTTTTAATGAGTCATTCATGGACTTTTGGACATTTATCTTACTCAAAGCTGTTCACTAAATACTTTGAATGAGCAATATTGAACCAGTGGATTTCTTGGATACCTCCAGTATCCTCTGTCAGTTGTAGTTTGTGCTGCAAGTACCGCTGCACACATGCTACAGCACTGATTTAACTTCCTGAGTAGATGACTAAATAAATAATAAGATCAACTGAAGGCAGGTATTTGTACAAATAATAGTTATCTCCCAAAGAGCCAGCCAACAAGTCCCTTTACACCCTGTCCATTGATCAAAGAAACGGCAGGGGCAGGGGGGAAGGGTAGAAACAAACATAACTTAGTTTTAGTGCCCATCTTCATCCCTCAGCAAACGGCAAGCCACCCCGGTCAAAATGTACCCGAATGGGGCGCGGTGGCCCGGTACGTGGAAGCTCCATGGCAGCCAGGTTGCCTTCTCCTGCCTCCAGCCACGTTGCAAGTCATCGTAACAGCACGAAACCACCTCTCCTCTGCTTCGGGGAAACCCAGCTCCTGCTCGCTCAGCAGTGTGAGCGCACCATTTGCCACCAGCTCACCAAGAAGGGCTGGAGGCTTCGAGTCCAGGAAAGGCATAAATACGCCTGTGCGCGCTCTCCATCCCAGGAGAGCGCCCAGCGGACTCGAAGACGTGGCTAGTAAAATGGTCTTGCCAGCCCAAATGTAAGCGGCTCCAACTACAGCCAGGTTGCAGCCACCACCTGTCCGCTTGTCACCTACCCAGGCGCCGTGGACTCCGCACCTGGACGTGGCTCATTGCTGGCGATCACAAGCGGGCCACAGCAGCTCTTATCTCTGTGAACGCTCTCTCCCTGAATAAAAGGCACATTGCCCATTCCTCGGCTCAACAGAGATGTATAGTATTAATAAGAGGCACGCACTGATGTGTATTTGCATAGCTACTTTCACCCGCCCGTCAATAATCAAAATCAATTGTCATGATAATACTTGCACTTGTAATTTGTTACCTTCAGCCCAAGAGTTTGATCCTTTCTGTAACCCCCACAAGCGGAGCACTGCTGGAGAAGGGGCGCAGCTGGACTTGCCCAATGACCCAATGATTCAAATCAGCAACACTTTATAAAATTATTTTAGAAGCCAAGGAAAGCAAAGCCCACAGAAAAATCAGACCCAACTTACACCCAGCATAGCAAAATAAAATGAAACACCTAAAATCCATTTAAGAAGTTGCTTGTTTTAAGGCAAATACAGATGGGTGGTGGCTACGACTTCTGAAACTTCATAGCGTGCGAGTCTAAACAAAGGGGTGAGAAATGGGGGCACGGGTCCAGCTCCAGAGACCAAATGGACTTTGATCCACTTCGGATTCTTTATCCTTAACAACAAACAAAAAGCAAACAAAAACAGCTACTGAATCAAGTCTGTGATGGTGTGTTGTAGCAATTTCAGATTGTTGACTGTTTGCATGAGAAGCAGATTGATATCTTGGTATGTGGGAGAACTCCGGAATGAGTAAGTGTTGCCTAAGATGAACAGGGTGAACACTGAGTAAGAGCAGAGTGTGGCATAATAATTGCCAGATGCAGCAAAATTTATCATTGGTTTTACAACTTGGACAAATATTCTCTAGGAAATCTCCTCTGTAAACTTCTCCTCTTGGCTTTATGCTATGTTTTCATACCTAACACATGCAGCTCATGTATGTAACTATTTTTTTCTCTTGGCTGCAAAAATAAAACTTCGTAAGTTAAATGTTTGGAGGTTTGTTTTTGTTTTGGTTTGGTTCTTTTCAGTAAATCAGAAAGACAAGTGTATTAGAGTTCTGCTGATTATTTTTAACTCCCTACAGCTCAGGCTGGAATAAGTACTCGGTACGAGATGACACACAGAGGGTGTATTATAACACATCTTCTGAAAGCAAAGGCTGCACCAGTATCACATGTATTTTGGTAAGTGCAGGGAAGATAAAAAGAGGGAAAAATATAACCATGGATTTTCTTGTTAATAGGGAAGTCACTGAAAACAAGACACAGGGCTTTCACCACTGTGAGTGGGGAGTTATTTCTGTTTGAATACCAAATCCACGGAGAATGATGAGTCAATTGGAAAGAAAGATTGAACTATCAGGTCACTCTACAGGTCCCTTAAGCAGCAGCTTCAAGTAAGCATTTTTATCCCAACACTTTTGCAACATCATATCCAAGCAATGTAGCAGGCAGGTCCAGATGATGGCTGCTTCAGCAGTTACAAATTGCCAGTGATGCAAGCTGAAAACCAGGCTATACTTTGTCTGCTCCATTTGGATTTTTTCCATGGATTAGGCAACAATCCATGGGAAGGCTCAAGGTTGCTCATACCAGCTTACCAGGACAAATCCACTTGCTGGTCACCAACCTGAAACATCCAGTGAGCATTAGGACTCATGCCACATCTGTTGGAAAGAAACATATGTTCCAGCTTATGCTGTACTAGTACTTTGTGCTGCAAGTCTCTGCATTTATGACAAATGATAAGCAAATACAGCCAGCTCTAGAGTCTGTCTACAAACACATGTCTCTGTCATCTTCCTCTGCAAGGTTTAGCTCCCTGAGAAGAGAGAACTGATTTCTCATGCATTATCCCTCTAAACATATGCCTGATGTCTTACTAGATTCTCACATTTTGTGTAAACAATAGCACTTGTGTCACTTAAAATTGAGATATAATTATTTCTCATTAGGAAGTATTGCTGCGATACTTGGCTTGGAGGAATGGAAAAGCGGACAGTTGCTACATTTTTTAACAAAATCATAACATTTCAGCCACCTTCGAAGTCCTCAAGTAAACTGCATTTTTCCTGCCAAAGTCAGAACAGTGAGGGCTGACAAGATGAGATGTGGAAGACAGCTCCTCATCTGTCACTAGCGGTTAGCTTTCCAGGTCAGGGCTGGAACTGAGCCATTAAGCTATACTTGCAGAACAATCTCACCAGTGATTTTAAGTCCTGCTGCTGTTCTTTTGCTGGATAAAACACTTAAAAGCAGCAAAATCTGCACATTTTCACTAGATATCAGGAGTACTCTGCACTTAGTACAGACACCCAAGAGGTTCAACTGCTCTCAAATTGTATTTCCAGTGTATTTCTGCCACAGACTTGCTAGGTGGCCACAGGCAAGCCACTAAAGCCTCAGAACAAGTTTAGCCTGGAGCATCCAATTATCCCCACTGCTCTTGGGTTTAGAGCCAAGCATAAACTTACATCTCTAGTAGACTTGCACCTGGTAGCTTTCTCTTAATCCAGCCCTAAAGCAAAGCCCCTTTCTCATGGGAAAGCTGCAGGCTACTAGAGGAGAGACATTTGTTAAACATGACAGCATCCCTCCGGAGAGGAGAGTGGAAGTCTGCTGTGCCTGCCTAAGGATCCACAGCCGCTGGCGTGGGCAGGCTTTGGACAACACATCCAGAGAGCAGAGGCTCTGCTGTGTCTCAGCATGCGGGCACTAGTCCCGAGAAAGCAAGTTGTGTGTGTCCTCCTTCCTTAGGAGCTGGGTGCCATCTCTGGAGCGTGTCTCTGCCCCCACAGCAGGGGGGAAACTCTATCAGCAAGATGAGACAGCTTTAAATTAGACATAGGCTAGTGTTTAAAGAGGAAATTTACTTTAATCCAGAGATAGCAACAAAAGATCAACAGGACCAAGTCATCTGCCCTGGCACTGCACGTCTGTCTGCTCCTACAAGCAAATGCTTTTCACTCCACTAAATGTTTTATCCATTTGCATACACAGTTAGCAGACTCTGACTATACAGCTGCCCTCAAACCACAAACCTGGGAGAAATTCATGACAGCTTGCTAAAATGCAGCTGGGAGAGCTTAACTTCAAAACGCATCACAAAAAAATTCAAATCCCCCTCACCCGCTGCTGCCTCTGCTCTGACCCAAGCAGTCCCTGGCAGGTGGCTGGCCAGTGGCCACGAAGAAAACAGAAAAGCACTTCTAGTGCCAGAAAAGATATTTTAAATAGCAAAACCACCCACCGTGTGTGTGTGACTTGCTTTCGTTAATATCTTGGTCTACACCTGTCTATCTGTATCATCAAATCAATAAATCCATCTGTCCTAGGCACAGGTAACATTAAAAAACAAATCACTGACATGCAAACAGTTGGGTAGAAAATACCTGCAGGGAAAGAAGACAGCTTCAGCCATTCCTATGAAGCATGGAGTGTAAAACAAATAGTGAGACTGTCAAGGTGGTCACTAGATGCATCTCTTTCTTTGAGTGCCAGGTCAGGAACCAGGGGTTGCAAGAAGAGCTACAGCTCCGCACCCTCCTTCCTGGGGACGCAGTCCTGCCAGGAGGTACCTTTTGCTGTGAAAGCCATGACTGCCATGGACACGCAGCAGGAACGATGCAGCCGTAAGAGGAGGAGAGATGTGCACCCCAATCCACACCCTGTTTCCCACCACCTTGCTTACTGCCTCCGAGGCTGCTCCTTAGCACAGGGCTTGGTGGGGGACACGTACACTGGGAAGGTAAGAACTGAGCGATCTAATAGTTGCCTAAAACCACTCAAAGAGTATTTACCAAGATAGGGGAGCCAAAACCTTCTCCATGGTGCCAGATGACATAACAAGCAGCAGCAGCCCATCTTGGAAGGTTCAGGATGGAAGGGGGTGGGTGGGGGGAAGCATCACTGGTAGGGTAATACAGCACCAAACGGGCTGCTCATAGAGGCTGTGGCATTTCTGTCCTTGGAGGTTTTCATCAGCTGGATAGACAAAAATCACAGCTGACCTGCTTTAGTGCTGGCTGCAGTCCTGCCTCCAGCGGGAGGCTGGACGAGATGACCTCCGGAGCTCCCTTCCAAGCAACACTGCACAATTCCTGGGCTTCCATCAGAACATCATTTACTTCCAGTTAAGAACAAGCACAAGTAAAGGCAGTGCCATGGCCTTAATTTGTGAAACAAAGATATTTAGCACCAAAAAAAAAATCTTTTTTAATATCAGCATAGGTGTTTTCATCTGCATCTTAACACGATGAAATGATGCTGCTGCCATAAGCTGTATTACTGGACACGCAGGTGCCATCCCCTGGTCTGCTTAGGTTTGGGTTCTGCTCTGTAAAACTGTAGTATAAGGTGGTACTTCTCAAAAACACCTGAAGTGAACTGGAGGCTGCATTTATTGAAAGCACCTGATGACAACAAATGGAATTTTCCTTCTAACATAGTCATTTGAGAGAGCTGTTACCCACTGAACCTGTTCCAATTAACTGTTAATTCACTTACTCAACATCAGATCAGCCCCCCAACTCTAAACAGGAGTGTCAGCAAGCTTGCTTCAATGCAGGTTAAGTTCTGTCACTGGGAGTACAACTGCAAAGCCGCCGTCATTCTCCTATATCTATTCCGATTTTTCATCTCAGCCACACTGGGGAAACTGAATTATCAAATAGAAAAATGGTACCTTTACACAATCTCATCCCTTATCACACACATTCCTCCTTTAAACTGGACAATATTTTTGACTTAACCCTTTAAGCTTCCCAAGCTGAAAATATGTGCAGAATTCAATGGAAGTGTCATGCCACAACTTTGAAGCTAGTGACAAAAAACGACTGGCACAATTTGAAATTATATCTTCCCTGAAGTCAAGAAACAAGGCAGACACAAGAGACTGTATAGATTAAATAACCCCTAAAATGCTAAGAAAAAATAGAGACATACAATCCACATCACCCCCAGCATAGAAATTGTACGGCATATCCTCAGTCTGTATCAAGCCTAACTCTATTATGCTCAAGTGAGCCACACGATTTATTTCAGACAACGATCAAGCCCATTGGATTTGATATTTCTTCTATCTGTAATATTTATCATTTCAGACAAAGACATAGCTCTCTGCCAAACAATCTTATGAGTCCCATTTTACATAACTCATGGCATAAGTCCATTCAGCTTACGTCAGCATCACCACATTAATCACAACCATGGGGGGATTTGATTTTTGCCTAGCCTAGCTGCAGCAGCAAGAGGCTGAAACACGTACTGGCACAGCCAGACCTACACCGCTGTGGCATCATGTGTGCCTTGCCACCCTGGTAGCTTTCTAGAGCTGTTCCTAATGGGCCACAGATCTTCAGAGCTGCTTTGAATTTTCATAACCATCCTCCTTACTTTGTGAGACAGCTGCCGTTGCCTGTTTGCTTTCCTTTGCTGGGTTCTCCTCCTCCCAAGTCAGGGCAGTGCCTACAGACGGCGCAGAGAACCTGCTTCAGAGCTGTCAAAGCATCAGAAAAAGCCCCAATGCTCAGCACAAGGACTGCACCATCTGGCTGTGTCACTCGCCTCCAAGCACCTTCATTACCTTAATCTCTGACTCAGAGCAGTTTTGGAGAATAGGGGCCAGATCATCCCCAGCACTGATTGCAGGAGAAAACAGCAAGAGGCGAGATGCTGATCAAGGAGCAGGTAAGAGCCCTATAGCCCTACACACACACAGATGGATACTCTCTGCTCCTCCTCACTGAAAAATAAAACTCTCCCTCCTTCTGGAGGAGAAAATCAGGATCAAGCCCTTGGTTATCACAGGAGCGAGAAGAAGCCCTCATTACTTTGAAGGGAAGGATTTAATCCCACTGCATATTACAAGACCCAAATGACATGCTTATCTCATGGCTCAGAAGGGAGCCCCAAACCCCAAAGGCACGGTGAAGACCCTGCCATCTTCCCCACTCCCTGTTTTGAAAATGCAGCCTTTCACAGCCTCCCTGTCTGATCCAAGTTCCTTTTCCTCTGTCAACATGACCAGAGTTCATCCAGAATGACTATGACAACAGACTTGTATAAGCTATATACTTTGGCCTCTGCCTGCCATTAACCCCTGCCAGGATGGCTGACATCAGTCAGCTTTAGTTCTGCCTCAAAATAACATAAAAAAAGAAACTACAGCCTTGCAGCAGCTGTACAATAGAAGTTCTGTACAGCACTTGAGCATCTCTAGTCCTTTTGTAACCTCTACCACCTTTTGTAGTCTTTCAAAAGCTGAAACAGGTTTTAAACAAAACGAAACAAAAAATGTCCCTTTTGCATGAGGAAAATGAAAAGCAACTCCATTTTCTATGTTAAACAACAAAAAAAGTAATTGCCAGTGAGCAGGGAAATGCACAGCCAATGGAAGTGGCAGAACAGCTCACGCTTTAACGGATGGGCACAAATATGCTGCTCCAGTAAAAAGAAGGAACAAATCCTACTGGAGATCATAAAGCAGAGTTGTTCTCCCAATTCATATTTTACGCTCACAGCTAGAGACAGTATTACTGTCTGACAGCCTACTCAAATGTGCAGAATGTTTTCAGCTGCTGAGGACAAAGAACTTGCTGTGAGCGCTTTCGCAGTTACTGCAGATAAAGCCAAACACACTGACCTCACATGGCGATTTCCTGGTATTTGATGTTCCCAGCCTTCGGCCAAACTAAACGCATTAAAAATGAGATTTGTCTGTTAAATGTTGTTGCCCCAAGTGAGCAGTGTGTGATGGTCTCGGAGGCCACCTGCATCTTGGATGAAGGATCACATGAACGCTTCTCTATGTCAGCAGCAAATCCCCCAACTGTTGAACACCACTGCAGACATCTTCAGAGGATCTCTGGGACCACTTCCTTGGGGAATATCAGGCTTCAGCTGAGTACCGTCTATCTAGGAAAGCCCCACAGATGCCTTGTCCAGTATTCAATCCTGATGTAATGGCTAAGAGACCAGGAAACTGTCTGGCTCGGTTTCCAGTTTATATCACAAGACCATTGTATGGATGGGTGTGCAACTTCCAGTTTTGAGTTAAAACATACTGTGGCCCTCCCTCCCCAGCTCTAATAATGGACTTATAAAAGATGCTGTCCCATGCCGCCTCTGTTGTTAAAGACTTTACAATAGACTATTCATCAAGCAATCTTTTTTCCCCTCTTTTTACTCAATTATTAAAGTCCATGACTTACACAACTGCACTGCATGTTCTTTCAACACCACTTGTTACCCCTTTAGCCACTTTAATTAACCATTCTTTTGTGCTGATTCCTCTTCTCCAAATTACCTAGGAATTTTCTGCATGCCAGCATATCGAACGCTTTAGAGAAATTAAGGCAAGAAATCTGCTAGATGTAACTTTTGTTCAGAGAATCAGTCAAGTTAGGGAAGATACTGTGTTAGTCTAATATGACATACCTTTAGTAAACTCGAGTTTACAGGCAAGCTGCTCACAACTGTCTGGGGCTGAGGCAAGTAAATGAGATTCCCTTAGAGCCGCCTTCTTATTACGCAGTCCCTGAGAAATCTGGGATTTAGCTTTGAGTTCCTCAAGTCAATTTATTCCAGTAGGCGTGCAAACCAGTCAGATAGGAGAACCAAACACTACTTTGTTTGGACAATGTAAAATAACATCAGTAGTTTGAGTGTAACCAGGCCACACTTGCAATGGTGTGATAGAAATTATTTTTAAAGAATGTATAAAGTGTCAGTCATAATAAATCATACAGGAGTTTCTATACTGAGATTTAACTTTCAGTCTAAGCTCCTTCACAAAGAAAAAAAAAGGGTAAGTAATCCTCTTTAAGAAGTCTTTCATGTCAAATTACACACTAATCAGTACAAACACAAACAGAGCTACTCAAAAAGTAGACTCAAATGTACCTGGATTAAAAGCTGTCTGAACCCTCAGCAAGCTCCCAGGTGCTTGGATTTGAGATGCTCCGAGATGCTGCCACAGGTCTCGGATTCCTGGCAGCAGCTCCGCACTTCTTATCCTCCTCTGGTCTCAAAGCAGCGACAGTCATAGCATCTGGCCACCACAACAGAACTGGAACCAGCACACAGCAAAGCTTCATCGGATTACTTAACTGGCCTCAATATAACTGTGCAGTTTTGCCATATAAGGTAAAAGTCAAGATTGGCAACAGTGACCCCATTCCTTATTGACAGTAATGGGCAACACTTGCTACTGTTTCATTTCGTGGTTTCCAATTCTTTCCTTTTCAACTAGGTTTATACCCATTACATCCTGCATCCATAGCTGACCTGTTCAATTAGTTATACCCCACTGCTTGGGCTAAGAAATACTGACTTCTAATACATCATAGCTTTTAACCAGAAAACAAGATGCAAGAAATTCTGCTCCCTGATCTGTCAAGCTTAACTATTCTTACTAAGAAAAAAAGCCAAACAAAACAAAACCCACAAACCTGTAGAAAGGGGAAAACCTGTAAAATTGGGGAAAAAAAGTTAGCTTATGGCACATAAACAAGCTGCATCTCCCCAAAGTTTTAGAAGCACGGATATAAGGGGAAAAGCATGGATATGTACTTCCTATGTGACCCACAATTTTATTCATAGGGTTTCCCTCCCTTACCACATATAGTCAAAAGATGATACTTCTCAGCTATAAAAATGGAATTCTCTCACAGGGACTTTAAATGTTTGCATCAAAATATCAGCATCTTCTATATTATCCATATGCATTTGGAAAGTTATCCTATTTCCATAATGTTACAATAGGAAAAAATGGTCAGGATGTTCTTAAGACATAAAGAACAAGAGACACAATCTTGCACGAAGTCCCTTTCATCCCTACCAGTCAAAGACATTCTAATTCCATTGCTGTACTTTTATCATCTTCAATTAGCATTTAACAGAACAGACATGCACAACTTTGTCTTTTTTATTTCTATTGCTCCATGCCAGAAACTGTGGAGAAATTGTTCGAACATGGAGAAAGCAAGAGTCTCTCTATTCAAGAGTCAATGAAGACTACAAGCAAAGCAAGATAAACTTGAAAGCTCTAATAAAATATTAAGTGCAATTCCACAGGTGCTCCAAGTTGCTCTCTCCACTGGCTTTATATCAGGGATCAATGCCTTACAGACACACTCACAACAACAACAAAAAAAAAAGCCCCCCAAGCCCCACAAAGACAAAAAACCAAACCACACAACAAAAAAAACCCAAAGAAAGAAAAATTCTACTTAAAGAATTCAGAATTGAGCCTGAAAAAAAACCAAAAAACCACAAACAAGTCTTCAAATAGAAGTCTTATAATACTAATCTTTATTCAAGATGGACTGAAAATACTTACTAGTGCTTCATTTACTTACCCTGAAAACAGAACTCAAAAATATCCTACTTAGTATTAACCACTTTGAAATGAGCTGAGGAGCTCCAGCTTATTTCAAGTACATATAAATTTGAAGACAACAGAAAATGTATTTATAATTTTTATGTGTGTATATATACACAGACATATATTATATATATAAATCATGTATATACATACATACTTTGCTGCCACCTTGTGAACAGTCTCTGAATAATGAGGTTTAGTTCATACAGACCCAATTCTGCCACCTTCATTCACATTTACCTCAAGTGACTTTAATATAGACACTTTTTGAACAGGTACTCAATGTGACAAAGAATGGCTGAATCAGATGCTTAGTGAAGAAAACTTTAAAAGGCTGAATAAAATAACTATTAGTCTTCTGCAATTTCCACATACTTTTGTGTCACAGTTTATCGCCACAAACATTATGGAAAATATCACTAAATTCTTTCTGATAAAAATATTGCAGCTTTGCATCCAAGTTGTATAGCTGTCTTCAGAACTGAATAAGCAGGTGCCTGTAAAACAAAGAATAAAAGATTAAGTACATCTAATGAAGTGTTTTATTTGAACCAGATTGTGGTAAGGAGTAGTGAGCATTATCTAATAAAATAAAAACAAAAACCCAAAACAAAGCAAACCACAGAAACAAGAAAACCCAAACCACCAAAACACACCTGTATTCGTAATCTAATCTACCTTAGAGAAAACTAAATTAAAAATTATCAACTCTGCAGAACGTTCCCACAAATGTAAGTCAAGTGAAAAAAGAGTAGTCACACTTTACTCATATGGTATTCAAGGGAGCACAGAATTTAGTTCAGTATTTCACACTTCCTAACATGGTTGTGTTTGCCTACCAAGATGATGCCTCAAGTTCTCAGCTGTACGGATAGCACTTATTAGCCTTATCTTCAAAAATGTTTAATCTGAACTTAAAATAAAATTAAAAACTGCTTAGAGGACACCTCTCAGGAAGACACAATCACTTTAACACTTGAAATGAGCTCCAACAGATTCAATTCTGTTCTAGAAAAATGAAAGCTATAATATGCAGTGTTTTCTTATATTTATCTTTGGGAAAGAATATTAAGCACCTTATTTTCTATTTCTTAAATAAAGAACTACATCACAGTCACTGGATAAGGAAAATAAGAATATCACATCTAATTAATATTGTACTTACTGCTTCTGCATCATGCTCAAGTCCAATGTCATGGTGCTCCCGTTCATCATCTCGAAATTGCTTTATTATCTTTAAAAACAGTACTTAATTAGCAAGTCTACTTGGCAAAGAAATCAAGGCAGCTAGTATACAAAACTATATGCTGTTGACTATTGCATGCACCAGGACAGGCATCTGAGGCCCAGTTTAATATTCTCAAAAAAAAAAAAAGTCTTTAAAAACTAAGCTGCTATTTAACATAGTGATATGTTTTTCACTGTTTCGAGAAAATCTATAGTCATAGTAACTCATAGCACTAATTAGTTCCACACATACAAATTATTTTGACAATTTACGTAATGAGATTAAGGTCCCTACCTTGTCAGATAATCAGTAAGGGTGTTTCCCTGTAAGCCAACAGGGCTTTTGTCCATTCTAGCATACTCTAAAGAACGCTATTTTTCTCTTCTAATTTTTCAACCGGGACAAAAAGGTTTAAAGATTTTTCTCTTGAGATACTTGCAGATAACCAGGATTGCTTAATAAAGTGCTCAGAGTTTACATACACCCAAGCATTGTCCCTACCCAACAGGTTCACATCGCTTTTGGTTTCATCGCTAGTCCTCCTCATATTGACACTGTAAATAAACTTGCTGCTTAGCTTTTTGTCTTTATTTTGTGCCCTCTCAGTTTATAGTCTTTATTTGCAGAGGTAGTATTTCCCTTGTGCACGTCAGCACAACCTGGGTTACTTCAGATACAATTTCTGCAACAAGAAGACACGTTTGGAGTAACCAGACTTGGCTACATGTTAAACTAAGCACAACTAAACATACCGATAGTCAGCAAAGATAGAAATGAACACACAGACCCTAAAGCGAGCTCTCACCAAACACAGCACAAACAAGCTCAATGTGCTGCATGCAGAAACAGGTCAGTCTCTGACAAGCACCCTACAGGAATGTGTCCCAGTTTGATGCCTAAAATACCTGGGAAACAATTTTCTTGCAGAGCTAACAAACATTAGCTCCTTATACGCTCTGAACAGTATTCAAGACTAGAACTATATAATCATATCCCGTATAAGCAAAGCGTTACTACACATCTTTTCTCCTTTTGTTTCCCCTCTAAAGCCTTCCTTTCAATTAACAGTAATCAAAATTAAAGCATAGTTCTCTCAATCAAAAGGGAAATGCTGAATTACTGAAAGCATGCTGAAGCTAATAAAACATACATTTTAAATTTTGGTGCTTGATCAATTCAGTGCTGCTGAAGGAAAAAACATCCTTTTAACCTACAGTTTCTGTTTACTTCAACATTCTAACTGATAGAACAAAAAAGAGCTACTGTAAATTCTATGAGCATATTATTTTAAAAGACTAAAGTCACATTAGATAATTCAATGAATTGGTTAAGCTACTTTTTAAGTCATACTTAAATACCTGCAGTAGTTCTTTGTACTTTTCTGGATCTTCTTCCATAAGAGTTCGGATCTGGCTATTGTAGTGATCTGATATACTCTCTTCCACTGCCACTGTGCAAGCCATTGCACCTTTCTTTCCAAGTAAAGCACTTCCAGCCCCTGTGATTGTGGCACCAAACATATGCAAACAATGAAATCTGAAGCAATACAAGTAATTTAGGCTTCATTTTGAAGGCTTCATAAAACAACAACAATAGTAATAATACAGACTCACCTAAAACAAAACCTGCTACATTCCAAAAAGGCAATAAAACAGTAGGACGAACTCTGTATGCAACCATTAGTTCATTGAACTTTTTCAGGTGGTCTTTTTCTTGATTCCACATTTGCTGCAAAAGAGCCAGCTCACAGTAAAGTACAAAACCAGAAAAATTAAAGATTTCCAGTAAAACTAATAAATCAAAAAAACCCAAAACAGCTCAGGCCCCTCACACTTTAACCGCAGAGGTAACGCTATTCACATCACAAAAAGGAAACAGTGACGAAGGGCAGATGAGGATAGTTATAAATAGGCAACATAAAAACATTCGCAAAATAGAGGTCTTTATGACAACACTGCAGCAACTGTAGTATTGGTAACTCCTTCATCAAGTAATCCCCCACTCTTTATATACCCACGTGTTTAAGCGTGTTCAGAAAAAGATGTACAGCTATCACCTTACAACTTCACTCGACCATTGTTAATCAAACCCACGTTAACCAGAAACACAGCGCTGGCTTTTAGGTCCACTAACCTGGATAATCGGTCCCACACTCGATCTTCCCAAGACGGCCATCTGCCCCGCATAAATGCGGTTTGCCCCGTACTCCCCCGCGTGGTCCACCCGGATGATGCGGTCTATGACGGGCTTGTTGATGCCCTCCAGAGTCACCCGCGTGCTGCAAAGCCTGAGGGAAACCCCTCCGGCGGGCAAAGGCCATCTCCCCCGGAGACCTGCCGGAGAGACAAAGGTGAGGCGAGCTCTGCTGCCGCTCAGCCCGCCTCCGAGGCGGCCGGCCGGACGGCTGCCCCTCGCGGGGCCGGGCGGCCTG
>JAVJGG010000061.1:10653345-10664789 GCA_035590195.1 Aviceda cuculoides
TGCCCCTCCAGCCTTCTTGCTGGCTGGACATGAGAAGCTGAAAAATCCTTGACTTAGTCTAAACACTACTTAGCAACTGCTGAAAACATCAGTGTGTTATCAGCATTCTTCTCCAAAACATAACACTATACCAGCTACTCGAAAGAAAATTAACTCTATCCCAGCCGAAATCAGGACAGGGCCTCATAAACTTGCACAGAGTCAACTGACATAGTCATTTGGTGTATGATCCACGGCACAGCCTTTAGCTTTGTTCTGCCACATCTTCACTGGATACATCCCCTCTTCTAAGAGCTAAAGTATCAGTAAGAATTTGACACACCGAAGGAGCTGTGTGGTCATAGAGCAAAACTTCTGATATGCAGAAATCACATCTTGAACATGCAACCCAGCTTGGATTTTCTATTCTAATTCCAAATTTTTAGCAGTTTGGCCAAATTTTGTCCAAGTTCTAAGCCATGTTTTTAGTAAATAGATTACTGAAGAAAAGTGTTCTAAACTAGTTTTATTACATAAAAAGATTTTATTAAAAAAAAACCCAGACAAATAATTGAATTGGTAGTTATTAAAATGTTCGTTTGCTTGATTTCAAAGCAAAATTCTACCTTCTCTTAAAAGTAAAAAACCAACAGAAAATGGAACACCATTACCTCATTTCCAGTACACTTCAGCCTTGGGTGTTTTTAGGGTTTTTTTGTTTGTTTTAAATCAACTGCATACCTGTATCACAAAAACCACAGAGATGTGCTCGATTTTGTTTGTTTACCACACGTTTGTTACCTTTTTAATGTAAAAGATGATGAAAAATTTTATAGTTGCTATTGCAGGGAGAAGTGGTGAAAAGAAGGTTCCGATCCAGCAGATAGTCTGTCCATAAACAATTTCCAGGACATTGTCAGGAATTCCAAATTCCTGCAATCCACACCACTGAACTGGCTTGCAAGAGCAATGAGTAACTAAGAACCTAAAACCAAAGAATAGCATTAGTTCTAAATTGAAGTTATAGAGCTTAGGTTAATTCTAACACATTTGGAACACACAGATATTTAGCATTTAGGCATTAGACAACATAACAGAAAAACGTCAGAAGAAAAAAAAGACTCAAATATCAAAAACTATACAGCTATCTGAATAGCAAACAAGTGCTCAAACCACCAGAAATATGTTTATGTTTTATTTTAAAACTGGTAATCTGGTTAGAAATAGGGGGAATTAATAACAGAAAAAAAAAAACATGTTTCATACATCATTTGCAAAAGTATGCTCAAAAGGCAGATACTTACTTTCTCGGAAAGTCCACAAACAGAGTCACAGCAAGAATTATAATAAAATCAAATATCATCAGTTTATACATTTCTTGCCCAACTGCAGATTCCCAGCACTATAAAAACAAGTCAGGAAAAATAAGATTAGGAGTCTAAATAACAAGTGAAAAATCAATCTGTCAATCACTAAAGCAACAAACATCTCAGTTAACACCATAAAGTTCAAATTGGATTAACTCTCATTTCTAAAATATTTAAGTGTTTCAGAGCTTCCATGCCAAGCTGTTTGTTTGTTTGTTTTGTTGGGTTTTGTTTGGGTTTGTTTGTTGGTGGGGGTTTTTTTGAGGAAACACCATTTGTCTTATTGGAGCAAAAGGCAGTAACACAACCATCTCCAAAACAGAGCTACCTCAAACAAACCTCATGGTAGTGAGAAAGTCTGTGCTAAACAATAATCTGCTACTGGACTAATTCTATTCAGAGTTTTAGACAAACAAAAGATATACGTAAGAACTGTACTGGTTTGCACCGAGCAGTAAGAATCAGCACCAGCTATAACATGAATGGCAACCCCAGGTCTGATTCTGAATACCTCTAGACAAGCAAATCTCATGGAAAACAAATCTCTGTTCAAAAGTTCAGATGATTAAAGACCAAGATAAGTCTGCTTACAGGATAGAGTTCGTAATTGTATCCACAGGCCCTACACTCATCAGTGGTACAGTAGGAGATCTGACTCCACAGCGAGAACAAGAGAACACCGATATTAGCCAACCGCACGAAGACACACCTGGAAGAAAGGCAAAACCCAATTCCAAACTTGTCAAAAAAGCCATTCTAACACCTGGCTCAACTTGTACAGGAGTCCAAGGAAGGTTTGAAATGCAAAAGGGTTGTACACAGCTTTAATGGAATGGCCAGCTAGATAACAGACACATTTCTTTCCTTAGTAGTGAGTTAAATTGCTTTTCACCTTCCCTGCTTTAGGCTACAGTCCCTTATTCCTTTTCTCGGTATTGTTCCTAGATCAGTCATTTCAGTTGCGGATCTTGATGCTACAATGGGCTGCGATTCTCTCAAGTACAATTTGAGAGGCCAGGTGAGAACTCTGTGTGCTGCATTTCCCTCTCAGGTGACTTCAGGCCTTCAGAGGCACTTGGCCAAATTGGAAATACAAAGCACAAGGGCTTGACAAAGTTCAGATGCTTCAGCCCAGATCTTACTGCCTTAAGCTGCCAACTGATAGTTCTTCATGCTTTCATACTAAAGTATCTTTTATCCCAAAACTTTTAACTTTGGCCTTGAGCAAAGCCGTGCTTCAGTCACTGCTGTACACACACATTTGCTCATTCAGGGAACTGCTGCACGCAAAGCAGTTTGAATCCACAGCTCTGCAGCCACAGTTCTCTACCAACTATATATTCAGGTTGTTGAAGATGTCCAGATCACACAGCTAAATGGGACTGAGAGAAAAACTTGGACACTGAAACAACTGCACTGTACTGTCAATCAAAACAGGAGACTGTTTCCGGATTTAAAATTAAAGTTTCCAACTAAACGCAAGTTAAACAATGCCTGCTTGGTTTCCAGTGCCCAGGCCCTCCAGTGCGGAGTCCAACCTCTCTGCTTCTTGATATTTCAGTGTTTACAATACTTATAACCTACCAAGAACACGTTGTTGAAGCATCCAAGACCACAATAAAAATGTCTTTACCTCATGAGTGTCAGCCTGATTTCAAAGGCTGGTGAATAATCTTCAAATCTGATCAGAAATGAGAAGATCTGAGGAGCAATGAAGTTGGCCAATGTGATCACCATGGAAGGCAAATACTGCAGTAAGAGATTAACCTGGAAGTTCGTATTGCTGATGTCCTGTACAAGAAGAGATGAGAGAAAGATAATACTCAGAGAAACACACCTTCCTGACATCATGCTCTCTCCAACTACCCACCAGCCTCTTTATCCAGGATTCAAGTAGCATCTTTTACTCTGTCTTCATCCTCCACCTGTATTTGGAATTACAAGCCAGATCACTGCTATCTATCTCTGCAGTTTGCCGATACACACCCTTGGTTTCTCCTGCTTCCTTCACCAGTAACACCCTCCACCTCCAGGTATGAGTATTTTTGTGCTTTCCCAAAGCTTCTGTTTGAAAAGGCTCATCTCAACAAGGCTTGCATGTGACTATGTTGTCTATCCCAGCACTAAGGCTACCAGCTTTTACACTTATGTCAAAGTTCAGACATTTTTCAAGTTATTTGCACTGGCACCAAGCAGCTCCCCTGACTTTCCTACCATCTTAACAAGCTCCTCTACCTACTCATTTAGGTAAGTTCAAGATATCAACCCTTGTAAATAAAGCCCACAGTAAATGAAGCTGGCTTTTGAGTTGTTCAGTGTTGTGCTATCCTTTCTCTGCCCTCAAACAATACCTCTGACACAAACACTTCTTTAGTCCCCATTTCCTGCTTCTGTCTCTGCAATCCTGGCAGTTTACAGAAGTTAAGAGTTAGGTCCACCACGAGCAAACTTTTCCCACACACAGCCAGTGCCCATCACATCACCAATGAACAGTGGGGAGAGAAAAAATGCTGTCCCCATTCAGTCAGGCTAATTCAACCCTGGGGTCCTACGGAGAAGTCAATTACTGTTGCAAAACTGTTGAAACTATCGTCTGCTCTTGTTGTTCTGCTTCTGAACTGCTCTTCCCATCTGCTTGTCCCGGCAGGGGTGAACAACCCCACCTAACCCGATTCTTTCAACTACTGATGCAAGAACCTTTTCTTCTGCAAAGCACTCCGTGTTCGAAGTCTTCCTGTTTCCCCACACAGCTGTAACTCAAGCCACAATACAGATCATAATCTTTACTCTCCCCTTCCCTTGCTGTTCATTTTTGCAGTTGAGCAGTGAACCAGATCAAAAAACTGATCACAATAAAGTTTGTTTTAACCAGATCAGTTCTCTCAGCCAGTTCACTGCCCAGACATACAAGCACTTGTACTAGCAGATCAGTGAGGTGAGAACAGTTACATAGGAAGGAAAGTGAGGGCTGCTTTTCTTGTCAGCTGCATTAGCTCCAAGGCACTTGACACAGAAGCTTCAGCATCAAAGGAAGACATCACTGGTTTTTTTTTGCACATAGTTCTTGATCTTTCTCACTCTCTCCTACCAAAAAAAAATAAATCTAAGTCTGTAGAAAGTGTTTTCAGATCCCTTGTATGAAAGGTGCTATATTAAGATACTTGACTCTTTCACAACAGTTCCTCTTGCTGTAATCACCAGCCCTGACTGAATCTGTCCTAATGTCATGCCTGATACTTACATTGGAGTTTTCTTGAGAGAAGACAGTTGCTCTATAAATAGAATAAAAACATCCTGATAAAACTGCGAAGACAATTATATTTATAAATATTCTCAGAGAGTAGATGCGTAGCTTTTCTTCCATTGTCCTGTCAGCTATTTTTTGCTTCAGTCTTTCTTCCTCCAAGTCTGTCTACAAACAATAGAAAAAGGATGTGTAGTTTTCTGGTGCAGCATACAGCACTTGACACCATGTCTTCTATCTCTGGGACATGCAAATCCATAGCCTCTTCAAGGAAGGTCACCCCACCACCTGCCCAAGCACACTGAACCGAGAGTGCCTTTTCATTGACACAAACAGGTCCATGCAGGAGTGGAAGCCCTAGTGTGCTCAGTCTCCTCAGGCTGAGGGCCCTGTAGCCAAAGACAAGTGTCTTGTAATCCTCTTATCTCTACTATATCAGTAACACATCTCCTTGAGGACAGAAAGACAACTTGCCTGTTTATCATGACTGATCTAAGATAGCTTGGTACTAAACTCTGAAATCAGGTAAATCAGCCTACTCATCTCTTTACTTCTGCAGGTAAGTAGCCAATCCTCACCACTATGGCTCGAACCTCCTTCTCCTAGTCTTTGTGAAAGAAAATTGGGGCATGACACAGAGAAAGAAGCACAGTCTTGAGCACCTTGTCATGTAAACTGGATATATTTCACCTTAGCTGATGTGAAAATACAGTATCACCTGTGAAGGCAATTTAACCTGGGCAAACCCACAGATTACCCAGGTATTTTCTGAGGACTTATTTCCTGATAAAACTGCAACGACAATTATATTTATAAATATTCTCAGAGAGTAGATGTGTAGCTTTTCTTTCATTGTCATGTCAGCTATTTTTCACTTCAGTCTTTCTTTCAAACAGTAATATTAAGGAGCAAGTTCTTCTAAGGTGTGAGTTCTAAAGGCAAAAGTGTGGTAAGTGAAGGAGGCTCTGGTTATATGATGAAAAGATGACTGTGAACTTTACTACAGCAGAAAGCAACTCACTGTAATTTATGAAATCTGTCATTACTGCTTTGTGGTTTGAAATGGAAGTATCTTCTCAAAGGTAATTGTTTCACTATACAAGTCTCTGCTTCCAGTGTACAGAGAGCAAAAGAAAGTACTGGTTTCACCAGAAAAGCCTTTCAGACTCTCTTTTCAGAGAGCTTTATGATTTAGGAAATCTATTAGCTGCATCAGCATTTTGTATGTGCATGTGTGTCAAAGACACCTAGTGAAAAACTTTCAGTATCTTCGTACGTCAACAATGCTCTCAACTTGTTAATAAAATTCAGATGGTATGCTTCATACGTTGCAGACTTATAACCCAGTACACCCAAACTGATTCCTGACAGTACAAGAGTCTTGCCTAAAGCTGGGATAGCTTTTCCTGTTGGATTATGTAGAAACTAACACAGGAAGCAGGACCTGAGTGTGAGGAAGAGGCACATAAGATAAGCAGATAACAGGTTGGCTTCAGTCCCCAGTGGACGGGGGAAGGGCTGTCAACCTCAGTGCCAATCTTTCTCATGTTGCACCACAACTCTAGCTACCTAAAAAGTATGCAAGAGGATGTGGGTAGCCCTGCCCCCAGTATAAACTACTTCAATCCTTCTTATCCTTATTCCATTATCTGCAAAATAATACACCTCTCCTTCTTAGCCATCTAAGTTATATGAAACCATAATCATAGAAAACCTAAAGTTACTCACTTGGAGCTCATATTGCAAGCTCCGATGTTTTAGCCGTGCTGCATTTGGATCTGTAATGCAGAAGTCCCAGCCTGCAAAGACTTTGTTACAGTAACTCTGAAATTGGTCTTCATCACGCACCAAGTTCTGCTTAAATCCTTCCACAGACCTAGAGAAAAATGCAACTTTACTTCATTCATGAAAAGACATATTTTATCCACAGGAAAAGAAACAAAAAGCACACCTGGTTCATCAAAGACTAAATGACACCCCCTCCCCACCCCTACCCCTCCCGAGCAAACAGCCACATTTGCTTTATATCAGCAAGTGTCTGGGAAGCTTTCAGTGTCAGGTTCTGCAGTGAACAGTCAGCTGAAGCCATGATTGACACAGGTTACTTCCTCCGTGCTTAGCCACAGTCACACCTTCTCACCTCATCCACTGCTTCTCTGACACTGCAAAGAGCTAGCTCAGGAAATTGAGATGGCAAAAGAAAAAAAAACCAAACAGAAAACCAAAAGAAAATCCTCCAACAACTACCATATGGTTGAGGCTCTTCTATTTATATGTATGGATACATATGAAAAACTAACACTTCAAATTTATTTATTTTTATTTATTTTGCTGTCTCAGTTTCCCAAAGACAGACAAAGGCTACTGTGGCACTGCATCCTCAAGCAAAATCTTCTCCATTTCCATCTAAACCAGTTCTAGAATGCAGCATGTTCCCTACAAGCAAGAATACAATGTAAACTGTGCAATAGGTAGCAGTAAATAAAGTATACCAACATGTTTACCTTTTTATTATCCAGAGGAGACTTAATCCAAGGTAGGCAAATGTAGCTAGCAGATATGCTAGTGGCAACTCGTACCTCAGGATACCAAGCCATGCAGCATCTATTGTGTAATAGCCATAAAACAAACTTGTCTCTTTAAGGAACCCCTGTGAAAACATTAAGTTTAAATAGAATTTGTAACAGTAGCAGCAACTGCCCAGGTAAATCCAACCTGGTATTAAGCAATCATTTTGTAAATTTAGAATTACTATTGGGGCCCCCAGCAAGCTACAACAATCCGTAGCTTCTAAATACTGACATTGCCTCTACCAAACTGTAATGCAGACACTACGTGCTTAAAATCCCTCTACCAATAAAAGAGCTCTATGACAAGGACACTGAGACACTACACAGAGAGCACAATAGGCAGCGTGCTCCAGAATGTGTAATGTTTAGCAGCTGGGAAGGGGAGGCGCAGGCTGCAGCACATGGCCAACCAGGCCCTGTGGACACTCAGTGAAAGTCAGTTTGAAAACTCCCCTTCTCGCAGATAAAGGATAAAGGCTAATTTTACTCCAGTGATGCATATGCCTTATAATTTTTCAAAATTCTCAAAGCTTCATTCACCAAGTAAAATGTTTTCACATTTTACATGCTAAGCGAGACACAGAAACTTAATAAAAAAAATTCTAATTACTTACAGTGCCACTGAACAAATCTTTGAGGTAAGTATAGAAGTAAACAAGTCCCTTATTACCACTAGGTTTATAGACTGTGCAGTGAGGCGCTGTCAAAAGAAAGGCAGGAAAAGTCACTCGAATGGTAATGCCCATTAAACAGTGAGATCAAGTTACTTCAAACATGGCAAATTCTTACAAAAAAGCATTTCTTTGTCCTGGGAGGTGGAGGAGAAGCCGACGGAAGGGGGGAAATCTTACAAACAGCAGCAGTACATACAGAAGATATTTACCTATGTTCTTTGGAGGAATTTTAGCAAAGCTACTGTTGAATATTCCATATTTAGAAATTACGCTGGGAAGGGTAACAACACTGAACATCAGGATAAAAATTATAAAATTCAGCAGGACCAGAAAACGCAGGAAGGAGAAGTAGGACCGGATGCCAGTGCCAAATTTCCCTGGGAATGAAAGAAACACGTGACAATAATTAAGACAACAAAATCACTGAAAATACAGAATGAGCAGATAATCATTTCAGTTACATTGAGTTAACTGATGAAACATTACTAAAGCTAGTTTTAAGTACTGCAGGCTTTTAGCAATAGAACAGAAATGGAAATGTGACTTTTTAATAATTTTCTCTAATATATTTCCTTCTACCCCATCATGGATTTCACATCAGCAATAAGGGAAACAGGTAACTTCTTAAACACATAAGGTTATATCTGAAACTATGCTCACACATGTAAAACTACCAATAACAGAAGCAACTTTAAAAGGAGAAATCGCCATCAGACAATAAATACCTTCTATGCTGCGAATATCATGTCGCCAAAGCTCCAGGTAAGACAACAAGTCCTTGACTTCATTGAGAACTTTTTTCAATGATTTACTGCTAGTTCTTTTCCACTGCTTCCATCCAGATAAATATTTTATATCAGCCTGCTGACAGTCCCTAAGAATCAAGAAATACAGTTACTGAGCACAAGAAATACTTTCTCACTACATGTAACAGGGCCTAACACAATGGAGCCTGCTTACAGCCTTCAGAGGGATGATAGTACAGTGCTAAAAGTTAGAGTAACACACACTAGCTGTCCCCATCTGTTCCTCCTGGTAACTGTGACATCAAGTTAATTCAAATATAGTAAGTCCTCTCACAGAAAACGCTTGCCTCTCTTGGAGAAAAAAAAATATACAATTGACAATAGCACAACACAGGAGAAAATATGCAGCTGAACTTCCCGGTAGGATCCCGGGGAAGTTGCCATTAATTATTTTGTATTTACAAATGGCTGGAAAAGGAAGATAAGATTCTTTCCTCAAAACTTCTTACCAGAGCATCTTCACTAAGAGGCTCTTAAAAAAATTCTCTACAATGCTTATCTTTCTTCTTTTAATGTTATAAATGCATCTGTTCAAAATAGAATATTCTTTTTTTGTAGAAAATTCACAAATCTCAAAATCAGAATGAAATGTCAAAATATGTTGGGGGGGGAAGTAAAAAAAAAAAATAGAGAGCTATAAAGACAGTTAAATATTTCATTTGAATTTTATAATTCTAACTCTTATATCACTTTCCAGTACATAACAGAAAACAAATGTTATTAAAACTATTCATTTTTAATTATTCAGTTTTTATAGCATTTTGAAAAAGTTGCTGGAAAGTGCCAACTCAATGTATTCAAGAAAGTATTTCTTTGCCAACATGTGTGGGGGTGTAAGCTGCAAACAAACACCAAGGATGTGCCACAAACTGTCTATAATTTTTAATCACTTCTCACAGATTTTCATGCTATATGCATACATTTGCATTTTAAAAATTGCTGCATATCAGCGACAGCATCAAGGAGAATTCTGAGTGGCCTAGAGTTTGCATTTTATTTTTTCTTTTAAGAAACTTTAAAAACAGAAAAACATCCCAGAAACATAGCTTGAAGATTGACTTGTATGCAGCAAATGCTGTTCCAGCCTCTGATGCCACTGAAAAGCAGCAAAGCACCCACTGTGCTAGAGTAGAAGACAAAGGTTTCAATTTTAAAAGACTTTGTACGCAACCCTACTTCAGCGCGTGACTCGCTGCCACACCATGCCACTGCTATGTGTGCTGTATGTTGACAAAGTCTCCATATTCTTCTGATCTGAAAGTAAAATTAGCACTTTGGCAAGTAACCAAATTAAACCCTATATGCAACAATCAAAGAGGCAGCAGATGACCTCATCTTTATGTGCAAATACAGCTACTCTCAAAAGATTTCATTTTGTGGAAACTACAGGCTGCAGCATGTAGTGTTTTAAACAGTCTGGAGAACTATCTGGCCCGTGTTTGGTCTGCATTTTAAATAGAGGCGTGGGCTGCATATTCATCTGTGTTACAGAAGTTGAGAGTTCAGCTTTCAGGACATCTAGATCAAGCATTTTGTGTTGGCAGCTGCTGCACAATATGCACAGCTTACTGATCCGTAGAAGTGCCAAGAAGCCCCACCAGAATCTCTCAGCGCTAAAACGTGTAAACAAGCTTGGGACATCCCAACTCCATTCCTAACACACACCGCTGCTACAGGACTGCAGTTCCTTTTTCTTGAAGAACTGAGCTTTAGATACCCAACTTCAAATAAAAATTCAATGTATTGAGCATTTCCTCTACCATGACCTAGATCTTCTGCTATTCTTTGTGTAAAGGCTGTAGGGTTAAACTTAACTCCAGGGTCATGCTGTAACCCATTTCCCGCTACTCTTGCAAGCAAGTAACTCTTATCCTCTGTGGAGCACCAGACTTTAATTGTACTTTCACCTCTCTCCTGGTTCATAACCACAACTACAAAGTACCTGGTTTAAAGTGCAGCTGTTTCCTGACAACGTAAAAACACATACTGTATCTTCTCTCCTCCAAGGAGCTTCCAGCCTACCAGTAAGACACGAGACAAGCAAAGAAATGCAGGCGGGACAAAGGATGCTCTTTGCAATCCCCTCCCTCCCTGCTGGGGGTTACCACCAGAGGGGCAGGAACTGCTTACAGCTAACAGCGAAGAGCAATTTAAAAAGGAATACGGGGAAAAAAAAGAAGAAATGGTCCTGGAAAGCTTCTTTCCACCTGTATTAAGCCACGCCAGAGAGAGCACCAACGTATTTTACAAGAAACACTGAGAACAGCAGCAACAACAGCAGCACTCACATAGCAGAAGAGGGTTGCTGATGACAGATAACCCACAGTGACCCTTAAAAGCACAAAACCCTGAGGGGAAAAAAAAAAAGGAAGCCAGCGAGAAACGCGTTTGGCTGCTGCAGGTAGTTCCCAATTCTGACTCATTTCTTCCAGCTCTACCTATTCCTCCATTCCTTCCCCCAGTCAGCTACTCCCTCCCAGCCAGCCAAGAGCACCGGGTCACACTCCCGCAGCTGGAGGTGCCACAAGCAGCCTACCGCGCTTTGGCCGGAGCACCTGGGCAACTTCTTGTCAAAACCACATGCCACTGGGGGAAACAGATGCAATTCTGCTTCGGCCTTCCATCACACCTACGTTGTGTTTAGGACAAGTTTGGGGTTTTGTTGCTTTTTTTTTTTTTTAGAAATAAAGACAAAAACCAGCGTGTAAAGATGAACCTCAGTATCCTCGTCTCCGCCAGACTGAAGGGGAGTTCTCTCGCAGGGCGAGCCGCCAGCTCGCCTCCCTCCTGCTCCGGCCCCCGGG
>JAVJGG010000061.1:10665466-10676987 GCA_035590195.1 Aviceda cuculoides
GGCGGGTCCCGCCCCGCGGGAGCCGCTGTGAGGGAAGGGGAGAGGCTGAGGCGGGCTGGGCCCGCTGCCTCCCGTAGCCGCGGCCCTGCCTTTGGACCGGGGCCCCCTCCGTGGCATCGCTTTGTACCCTCAAACCTGTGGGCCTGAAATAAGAGGTTCGTGTGCTGGGGCACCGGCATCTTTTTATTCCTCTTAGCCAGGGCCGGCTTTAAAAACACCGTGAAGAAGCAGAGCGGGATGTGAACGCTACTGGCGGACCACCCTCTCCCTTAGTGGGGCAGGGCCCAAGCACCCTGCGTGCAGGGCTGTGGGGTGTTCTGGCTGCTGGGCGTCTCCCACCGACCTTTGGCTTAGAAACAGGGTTTGTTCCAACGTCTTCTGTTAATCTTAAATGTCCATGCTGGTGTTGGGTGCTGTAAAAACTTCTTACAAGCTCTGATAGTTGGTCAACTCCCGTTAGGCCGCGGGCCCAGACTCCATAGCTTGTTCTGAGTGACCAGATCCAGTGACACTGGCTGCAGCGGAAACAACACGGGCTTTTCCCCTAACGTGAAAACTGAGTACGAACTGGAGCAAACAGTCTGAGCGTGAGGGTGGGTTTTGTGTTAAGTTGTAGTAAACATCCCTAAGAGACTTATTTCTTGGAATAAGAAATAAAGAAAGAAGAAATAAATTTCTTGCCCTTAGTGTGACAATAACAGCATGAGTGATGAAAAAGAGAATGAAACCACCAGTAGTTTCCACAGTGTTACATATGGGGGGGGAAGGCATTTATAGCATTTCTTACTGTCTTCTACTGGTAGTTAAATTGATAACCAGATTTTTCTGGATGTTCCTCACCTGCTTTCTGCAGTACTTTTAAAAATAAGTCATCATTAGGTTTCAGGGTGCTGAATCAGACGTAAATGAGCATGTTTGTTCTCTCACCTGTGTGTCATCAGCTCAGGTATGTGCTTTTCAAATTGCTTTATTACCAATAAGAATCTATGTGGGTAATCAGTTTTCATAATAAAACTGTAAAATGTTATTGATAAAAATGCAGGTTCTCAAAGTAATTTGTACATGTTTATGATCAGTAAGTTGATGTATTACTGGCAGAGGAGAAAGACACATCTTAAGGGGAATTGTGAAATACAGACACATGGAATTAAAGCACAGTAACTTCCTTATTGCAGTGAACTACTTTAAAAAACAAAAAAAACAAAAAAAAAACCCCAAACAAAAAACCCCCCAACAAACTACTTCATAGGTGTTCTTGCCTTCATGCCAGTAGATTGGTCTAGAATATAACTAATATGTCTTTTAGCTATTTTTCCATGAGACTAAGCTATAACTTGCCCTCATCCTTCAATAAGTCACTCTGGAGGCTAGTATAGTACAGGAGAGCAGGAATTCAAGCCTATTGCTTTTTTCCCTTCTCCTTTTCACAGATCTCCAGGATTATTTTTCCCAGGTGGGATTTTTTGTATAGCAAAGGCTGACACTGCGTGACTGACTGCTGCCCTCCAGGGAGGCTGGGCTGTGCTTCAGCTTGAGAGCATGCAGGTTCAGCTTGTTTGTACCAGAGCTGGACACCTCAGTGGAGCCCATTTATGCGGGTGACTTTGGTTCCTTGCTTGAGTGTCACATTTCATGGGCTTTGTGTGAACAACTTCCAGTTGATCATTCCCGAAAATTCAGGAGATGGAAATTGAAAGCCCTCGGTAGCATTCCTGAAAAATCATTTGCTATTGTTTCAGCATTCATGCTGAGTGTGCGATTCATATGCCAGATATGAATGTGTATCGCACCACTAGAGCCACTTTTATTGGTGCCTTGAAGCCAACCAAGCGTGGGCTGTCTTTGTGTTTGGCTGTGAACATAGAGCAGTGCAAGTTCTGCCTTAAATAGCAACACTTACAGTGTAAGACTTCCCTGGGGGTGTCATCTGGGGTGTCAGTTATGCTTTTTATTTGTGTTCCTTTTCTTACCACTAAGAATACAAAGAAGAAAGGTAAGTAATAGACTTGCTGATTAATTAGACTCTTTCCAAAACTCCATGTGCTAGAAGAGTATTGGGTTAATGACTCCGTGTGCTAGAAAAGTACTGGGTTAATGACCCCGTGAGAACAAATTTAAATAAAGACTGGAGGAATTGAAACAAGATTGACTTCCCCAGGAATTTTGTGAGAACATCCTTTATTCTCTCTTTTTTTTTTAGTTGAGAAAGCTTTTTAGACGCTTGGAAATGTTTCAGTGAATTTTGTGGATTGCAGCAATCCCAGGTGGGAAAACAGGAAGACAGGCATGCTGAGGAGGAGAGAACAGATGATTCTGCCAGAGCCCGACAGTCACAAGCAGGAAGTGCAGTAGGTCCCTCTAGTGCATTATTTGTCCAAGGTACCTTATTCACAAAAGCAGCAGTTTTCAGTCTGTGCTGAGCATGGAAGCCACTGCCGTATACTGTTTCCCTTGATGCTGGAGATCTGTCTGTCACACTTGGTAACACTATGTGTTTCCAGGACACTTTTTCTTTTGTACGGTTCCTCTTCATAATGCCACAGCCCCAAAATGCTTCTAAACATTATGGGAAGTTCTGAGTGTTTTAATTTTTGGAGGGATCTTGTGTTTGACTACCCCTGTGCTTTGCCCTGTGGCCTGTGCAGCATGCGGGCAGCTCCTGGATCAGTACAAGAGATCTGCAGACAAGTCCTCTGCAGTCATGCCAGGAATGTTGCTTTGGGCAAAACGTAATCTTAAAGTAGTATGAGAAAATTTCACTTAAGTCTATGTTGAGTGTGTCTGGTACAGGGTAGACATGTTTTACCCAATTTAGGAGCTGGAAAAGCACTAACCATTTGGTAAAAGTGATCCTTGGCCATTGCAACAGCTCAGCTTCTGAACATGGAGCAAATTGTTTTGTTACCAATTCCCCACTGGCTACTGAGGGTCCCTTTAATCCAGAGGTTAACACGGGTGTTTTTTGTTTGGTTGTTTTTTTGTTTTTAATCCTGCTGACCAGAGAAGTTACTTAGGAATAGTTGCTGGAAGTTTTAAGATGTGTGTTTTTCTGGGGAGATAAAAATATGCCCAAATGGATGTTACAAGCTGTATTAACACAAAAGTGGCTGGGGTTCTATAATTCTGCACAGTATTAGCAAAAAGGAAAAAAAGTAATGGGCAGAGCACAGGTCTGAGACAGCAGAACCAGCGTTGTTGTCCTTACCCTGTTTCTCTTTTCACCTGTGCCTGTCCCGGTGGTGGCTGTTGGGCCCCACGTTCAGTCTGAGGATGCTCCTCTGTTCACAGGACAGCATTAGCCTTTGGGAAGGGCACTGGGCAACAGCCAGGCAGTGACTATTGTGTGGTGGGTGTGCTGGGGTAACGCTGCATCCAGCTGGCAGGATCCAGCTGCTACAGAGTAGCTGAAGTAATGGAGGCATCCCTGCTGAGCTGCTTTGGGACAGAAATTCCTGCAAGAGGCACCACCCCAGCACTTCATTGGCTTTTCTGTATCACACCCTGCCTGGTGCTCAGCTGTAGCTTTATCGAGTCCATAGTTTCGTCCATGTCTTCTTGAGAGGAAGGCAAGAAAAATTACTGTGTCCACTGAAGGAGAAGAAGTTCCTTCTGGTCCCTACAGAGTACAGGAAGACAGAGCTGGTATTAAATTCCCCATCCAGGAGCTGCTAATTATTGCCTGTGTTAACATGAACTATTTTTTTCACCCCTAGATCAGCCTTCCTGTAATACAAATAAAAATATGTGAGGTGAAGATTGATCTTTATCTCTGCTCTACAAATTATTAGTCCAGGTGTTGTGGTTTAATCCCAGTCAGCAACTAAGCACCATGCAGCTGCTCACTCGCTTCCCCCTCCACCCAGTGGGACAGGGGAAACAATTGGGGGAAAGTAAAACTCGTGGGTTGAGATAAGAACAGTTTAGTGGAAGAGAAAGGAAGAAAATAATAATGATAACGATAATAAGAATAATTGGAATATACAAAACAAGTGATGCACAGTGCAGTTGCTCACCACTTGCTGATTGATGCCCGGTTAGTTCCTGAGCAGTGATTTGCCCCCCAGCCAACTCCCCCCAGTTTATATACTGGGCATAACATCACGTGGCATGAAATACCCCTTTGGCCAGTTTGGGTCAGCTGCCCTGGCTGTGTCCCCTCCCAACTTCTTGTGCCCCTCCAGCCTTCTTGCTGGCTGGGCTAGAGAAGCTGAAAAATCCTTGACTTAGTCTAAACACTACTTAGCAACAACTGAAAACATCAGTGTGTAACCGACATTCTTCTCATACTAAATCCAAAACCTAGCACTATACCAGCTACTCGACAGAAGATTAACTCTATCCCAGCTGAAACCAGGACAACAGGGATAAAGGTAACACATCCTGCGTCTGAAAACTATTTCTTTTTGTCCTTTTATTGTGGTGCTACTGCGATTCAGGCCAAAAGCAAAGCATGTTTAAATTCCCGGAGGGAAGGCAACCGAGTGTCTTGGAGATGAAAGAGAAATAAAGCAACGCGTTCGATAGCAGGTACCACGAAATGGACTTCTCCGTTCTTTTCCTTTCTCTTCCTGAGCTGTGAGAGCAGGACGACAGCTCCCCTTTGCGGGGGGGCGCAGTGCCTCGCACGGCCCCTTCGGGGGGAAGCGAAGCGAAGCGGGCGGCGGCGCCCCACGGCTGCCAGGGCCGGAGGAGGGACCGGGGCATCGGGAGGAGCCACTCCCGGGGCGGCGGTGCCGGTTCCCGGGGCGGACGCCGAGGCACCTGGCGCGGGCGAGCCGGAGCCCCGCGGTCCTCTGCCGGCAGGCGGGCGGGTAAGGGGCCGGGGGCGGGGGTCTCCGGGGCTTGGGGCCCTCGGCGCTGCGGCTCTGCGGTTGCGGCAGCGGTTGGTAGGGCCGGGGTCGCCGGAGCTGGCGGGCGTCCGAGGGGGTCTGCTCCAGCTCTCCGCCGGCGGGGCCGGAGGGTGGAGGGGTCACCCGAACTGCCTGTCCGACAGGCGACTGCAGTTCACTAGCGCCGGCTGTTAACTGAGCCTGATGGAACTGTTGGGGCTGGGCTGCCTGCCTGCTCGGGCATCTGCTCGGCTTCTGCTGTCCGAGAGGGAAACGGCCGCGCGGAACAGCAGCCCGAGCTTGGTACGGGCCCAGCTGCGGGCCTCCTCGCAGCTTTATCGCCGCCTTAGTCACGTCGGAGCTTTCGCTGCCTTCAGCGGGAAGGGTTGGTCCCGTGGGAGATTAACAGCCACGTTCTTCCCTGGTGCGGTTAGCCGGTGTGCCACGCTTCAGTCCGTGAGGTGTTGCACCGGCCTTGCCGAGATTGGTAGCTTGCAGCGTGACATCGGCTTTTGCTTTGGCGCAGGTTGCGTGTTGAGTCTGCTAGCTAGGGCGTGAATGTGGCACTGCATCTTCCAAGTAGGAGACTGTGAGTTTTGTATGTTACGGTAGGTGACGGGAAGCCAGAAGTACTTTTGTATTAAATAGGTGGGAATAATCCCAGGTTTAAGTATTCACGCGCTTTGTGGTCGATCATTTTGTCATTCCCTCAAAACACGCAGGCTTACTATTTAAATACTACTCTCTTTTTCTCCGTTCGCAGCATTGCTTTTTTTTCCTTCATGCCCTAACCTACAAAGGTTGAAACGTTTCTATGCAAAGATTAAATATACATCCAAAAGCCAAATCTTTACATCCAAGATTTTATTGCTAAGTCTCTGTCCCCTAGTAATGCTCCAGTAGTTAAGCAAACCTGCAAGCAGTCCATGGTACTGCATGGGAGCTGTGCTAACTTCTGCTTCCACTGACCTAGCGTCACTACAGTCTCCTCTGCCAGTCTGACAGCAGCCTGATCCTGCTCCGTGTAGGAGAAGCAGCCAGTGAGTAGCTGTAGAGCTATGTTCAAGGTGTGACAGTGTGATGTGTCAGTCCCCGCCTGTGCGACACTGCTCTGGCACAGGGTAAGGATACCGGCAGGCTGCCTGTGCTAAGCAATGTAATTGAAATGGCACCTGTTCTGGGCTGATCTGTCCATACTCCACTCAAAGCAATTTATTTCAGTTTCTTTTTTTATTTTTTTTTCCCTTAGAGTAAGCTTGTCGGGAGGACTTTTATTCTTGTCGTGAAAGCGGTAGAGTGGTGAGGTGGTGTGGTACGGCTGTAGGAGCTAACGTAACAGGAGCTAGCACTCTGTGGCAGTGTCCCCATTCACATTTTTGTGAAAAAGCCTCTAATTGTGACTTGTGTAGTCTATAGCTTCTGTATGTTCATTGCAGAGTAGAACCCTAATGTACTAACATGTTACACTGCATTTTAACGTAGGTGCATTTTGTCTGAAAAAAAAAGTATTTAGTTTATGTGCAATTATTTGTCCAACAATTTGAAAACTGCATATAAGGATTTTGAAGAGTTAGGAGAAACCTGTGATGAAACTGGTTCTCTTTTCTTCTGACTGGTTCTTCCCAGCCATTTTCTAGCTTCTTAGATGATTTGCCAGAATATTGTGAATAGCTTTTGTTTCCCCTCAGGGTCATCTTAAATGCTGCTTGTGCAAATAGTAACGAGATGACAATATCCTAACAGGAAGTTAAGCTAGAAATTACAAACAGAACAATGCCCTTTTTTTTGTTCAACAACATAATGTTTCTTTAAAACCTTGTTTATTATCTAAAATGACCATATGTGTAGTTTTCATAAGCTTTTCCAACTGAACTTGTGAATGAGACTCCTGTAACTGATACTACTCATTAAAGTATAATTTGAAGGTTGCATTTAAACTGGATAGGTATCCATTGCAAGTACAGAATAAACAAAGCTTTCTTTTAAGGCAAAACATTAGAACTGTTCTAGTAAACAGTATCTCATGCCTCTAATAGATCTGGTGTGGTAAGCTGCCTTTCCACTGAAAGCAGAAAACTAATTCCAAACAGGTACTCAAAAACTGCTTCCTTTTTTTTTTTGTAACCAGTCATCTCCTTCAAATACAAGTAGCTGGTAATGTTGGTTAATAGACAGACTTAAAAAACTTGTTTTGCAAAGCAAGATTTAGTCCTGCTACATGCAAAGAATGTGATAGTCTGCAGTTTGGAAATTTAGTCACAAGACTGACTTGCACTGGTATGAAGTGATTCTTGCCTTAGCTTTTTTTTTCCCCATAATGGTCAGACTACGAGCTAGGTAATGTCTTTCAAGTGTTAAAGAAATACTGGAGAGTTTTGTTCACAGTTTCTTATTCTTGTTAATCTTTCTTGCTTCTCCTAGGTATACTGTTCTTACTCTTCAGTTCCCTATTTTTAATTTTAGTAGTTATATACCCCTGATTGTTCCTCTTTACCAGTGCTCATAATTTTCCCAGTGCTTTTAAGTTTGCAACTTGTGGTCAGAGTTAAGAAAATAAAAGCAACAAAGCAGCAAACAAAAAGACTTGCTCTCAAAGGGGCCTCTGGGGAAAGGATTAGATAGTGCAAAATCACTGTAATATGTACTTCAGTCCATAAGAATTGTGGTCCTTGGGGGCCTTTTGGGTGGAGAAGCAGGGATTTGTGTGGTAGATTAGGGAGGATACTATGAATTTCATAGAATTAATGAAGTATCTGAACTTTCATCCACTGCCATTAAGCAAAAACTCTGAAGTGTGCACCACATCTTTACGACACTTTACTGGACACTAAAATTTAACTATATGTTGTAACAATTTTTTTAATGTTTCAGGAGCGTGTTTATAATAAAGGTGTCTAAACTCGGGTGAAGAAGTAGAATCCTGCTTCAGACACTGCAAACACAAAGTGGTTGGCAGTCCTTCTCCAAAAGCTGTATTTAAGCAGCCACAGGTGATAGAAGGCATTTAATTTTCAAACAAAGTGAACAGGATGAAAATATTGTAGTCTTACTATGTTGGGGGGGGGGGGGGCGGATTACAAGAGGAATGTTAAATGGGAAGGACAGGGCAAACAAATGAGTAGGTGCAAAAAATGGATAAAGAGCAGGTAAGGAGCAGAGTTTGTGATGCTGAAGCAGTAGCTGCAGGCAATGGGAGCAGCCAGCTGAGGGAAGAGATGGTCTGACAGTGGGATGTTCCCCCGTGTCCGTCAGACACTATTCTGCCTGCTCTGCCAGCCTGCCTGCAGCTTTGCACCCCACTCTCACCAAGAAGGGCTGGGGGGACAGGGAAGACGGGATCTGAATTCTGGTGGGTAGCATTTCACTATGGGACTAGGAAGTACCTTCCTTTGTGAGCTTGAGATCCAAGAAGCTATTGGGAGAGACGGCAGCATTGTGACCATAATGGGGATGCTGTCACTCTCTCTTTTCCCTTCCCAATTTGGTTGTCTGTCCTTTGCCTAAGCAGTAGTCAGCAGATGAATCTTTACTGCTAGCACATGTCTTCTTTCACTGGGAAGATCTTTTGTAGAAGAGGGACAATTTACATTGCTGAAATTGATTGAAGGTCTAAAATAACAAAGTTGACGTAGGTTCCTGTAATTGACCCTGCTGACACCAGTAAAAACACAATGGAAGGCCAGTAAGAGGTGGCATTTGTCAGTGCAGACTGGGTACTTTGGCAATATGCATAAAAGGTAAGTGACTTTCACTTCCGTGTGTGATTCATGCTTGTTTGATTGCTAATATGTCGATTAAAGATCAAGTTTTCTTGAGTGTAGTGTTTGATTAGCATCAATTCACAGGCTCTTTAGATTTTCTGAGAGGATTTCCTGGTTTGTCGCAGCAGTGTTGAAACTGTTGGGATTGAGACAGTGGGAGAGTAGTGGTCAGTACTGGAACCTGGTTGATGATGCAGCCTGTTATCTAGTTTTAACTCTGGTCTGTCTGTCAAAGTCATATTTGCCTTCCAGAAATCAGTCTGATTTTTTCAGTATCAAGATGTGTGGAACATGTTAAACAGGACAGGGATTCATGAATAAAAATAACTTAGGTAACAGTGAAGCCCTGTCTGGACATACCCTACAAAACTAAAATATTTTTATGGAAATAGAGCACATTCAACCTTCTGAATCAGTTCTTCCATGAGTTCTGTTCCCTTCATTCAACACTAATAAGTCAACTATGATGTAATGGAACTTACTGTTTTCATTGCTCTTCAAGATTTGTGTAAGTAGAATTTACTTTATGTAAATCCTTTTTACTGAGGGATTACAGGTAAAGGACTTGAAGGTCTCAGTGGGTTTCCTGAAACTTGATACCAGGACAACGTGCTATTTTAGCAAGACATTCATGTTTGTTTGATTTATATTCTAAATGAGGATTAGTGGCTATAGCAGAGGATTACCTGTACAGGAATGAATTAAACTAACCTGGAATATTTTGTCAAGGCTGTTGGTCTGTGACGTGAAGCCAGTTATTTTTCTGGGAAATGATCCAGAAACATGAGTCTACAATGTTTGGAGTTTCCTGTTCTATATCACTACAGTGCATGTTGAATGATTTAAGCGGAAAGCGCCCACTCTCCACCTATCCTGTAACTGACTTACATATCGATGATTTTTAAACCCGCTGATCTTAAGCCCTTCTGTCCTCCAGAGGAGGAACACAAGATTTGTCTAGTTGCTTGCTGAAATCCAAAATGTCAGCCAACAAATGGACACCACTCTGCAAAGGGGAGATTTGTCAAGCACTTGCTTTCTATCTTTCCTTCACAAATGACCTCTGTTCTCCAGCTATTTTTTTTTTCCTTCTGGAAAATAACTTTTTAAAGGGAAAGCTAAGTCTGAATGTCATAGCTTTTCTTGGAGCTATGGTTTACTGCATCTCATCATAGGTCAAAAAGAAGGAAGAGGGGGTTTAGCTTGAGCATTACTTGCTTCGGGTTCTTTCCAATGAACTATGACTGGTCAGAAATTTACAAACTACTAGTCCATCAATCCACAAACCAAACCTATAATGTAGGCATCTGATTTGATAAGAAGAGTTTCTCATGATCTTTGGGCTTGGGATGGAGCAAGTGGATGGATTGGTGTGCCACCGGTACACCCTGAGCTTGTGTGGTCATCCACACCTCCATCCCACCCTACAGCATTTATGTACCAGGCAGCATAGTAATCTTTGAGTGACTACAACCTCATTCAAGAAATATATGAGTTATCCATATTAATGTTCTTGCTCACTCCAAATGCCTCAAGGTTTGGGATCTAATGCTTTCAGGCCACAGAGGAAAATCTGTATTTTTTTCAGGAATGAAATGCAAAGATTTGAATTTGCCTCAGCGTACGTGGGGAATTTATTTAAAATCATTAAAACTTTGGGAATGGAGAAAAAACAGTGGCTTCAGATGCTGGGTTCAGTGTTAGACTGTAAATGTCCCTGTGGATTTTCATGGAAATCCTGGCATAAAGCACATCTTAAGACTCAAAGGAAATAAAAGTAGATAATGATGGAACCAGTAGACAGTCTGTCCTGGGCTTATTTGAGTGTCTTAGCAAGCCTTTATGGATATGCCTAGAGGTCTTTAAAATAAGTAAGAGAAAGTGATGGATGTATTTTTTAGCCAGGCTGATCTGTTTCTTTTGGCTTGGTTGTACTTTAGCAAGTTGGTTGATAGAGCTGGTTGATGCTTCCTACTAGCTTTTTTCTGGGTAATGCTGGTTCTACACAACCCATACATTGCCGTCAAAATAGCCGTTCGCTCTACAGTTTGAATGAAGACCAGGCAAGTTGCTGAGCTGTTTAGATCAGTGCTCAGCTTTCCAGTTGCCTTGCTGGTAGGCTTTCCAGCTTTCTGGATGGCTGAGTCCAAGTGAGGTGGGTTCCTGGGAAACCAGTTAAAAAACAGAAAAATGTAATTTTGCACACTCTTCAAAGGGAATTGTCTAAGAATTTTCTTCCCCTGAGAAAGTAATTTTTTCCTTTTTAGCTTTTCATTACAGTTTGAAATGTAAAACACTTTTATAGGGGGAAATTTAGTTTTCCAAACAACTCTGCAGAAGACCATGATTATCTTTTTCAAGAATTGTTTACATGCTTTTTAATGGAGTATAAGGACAGAATGTACTAATTCCTGAAGAGTTTGTATAAAACTTCAGATATATTCTAAGCTAGTTCTCAAAAGATCATCAAGAGCTAAGTGGATCCTGTCAGAGAAAACATACCTCTCAGGAGGTTTAAACTTCCCATGACTTTTATATAAGACCCTTCGATTCCTGGGGTGTTTATTGGTTTTCTTTGGAGATAAGGAGGCTCTGCTAATTACTTTTCTGGATACATGAGAATCTCACTCTGTCTCTGTAGGTGTAAAATTGTTGCCTGAAAAAAACACAAGTTTCACCTAGGGGAGACTATGTTTATAGTTTCTTGTTGGCAATAATCACATTCCACTATTTACAGAAGGGATGGGTGATGCACCATATATTCAAATTGCCTGGTATGCTTTTTTATGGTATGGTTGCTGAAGATGTGGGCCTCATAAGCTTAACCTCGATACCAGAGAAGATTATGGAACGGTTCATCTTGAGTGTGCTCACATGGCATGTGCAGGACAACCAGGGGATCAGGCCCAGCCAGCATGGGTTCATGAAAGG
>JAVJGG010000061.1:10677953-10707533 GCA_035590195.1 Aviceda cuculoides
AGATAGGACGAGAGGAAATGGCCTCAAGTTGAGGCAAGGGAGATTTAGGTTAGATATTAGGAAAAATTTCTTTACTGGGAGGGTTGTCAGACATTGGAATAGGCTGCCCAGGGAAGTGGTTGAGTCACCATCCCTGGAGGTATTAAAAAAGCACATAGACAAGGCACTTCAGGACATGGTTTAGTGGGCATAGTTGGTGGTTGGACTCAATGATCTTGAAGGTCTTTTCCAACCTAAATGATTCTATGATTCTATAACATGCTTCATCATGTTATAATGAAAGCATAGCCAATGTTCTGATTAAAATGTAGGACTTTGAATTCAACCAACCACCTGTGTTTATAGGCAAATGTCTTTGCAAGCCAGTGTCATACTGCAAGATTTTAAACTGTCTTCCAAGATCTTTACATGTGTAAATGACACAACAGTAATTTAAGACCTTCTTTTGGCAAAACGAGAAGATTTTGACAAGCCTTCAGAAACTAGACACTGTACAATTGTCCATTTTGAAGATGCTTTTCTTCATGTGATACTACCTTTACTGCAGTAGGAATTGCAATTAAAAAACACTGCAGACAGAAAAGTTGGTTGAGACTGTACTGTTAAATGAGATTCAGCTCTGCTTTTCTGGGAGTGGAGCTGAGATAAAAGCAGGGTCTGATGGCTTTTGCCAGATGTTTCCTTTATTGTTTATTTTTTTCCTTCCCTGTTGTTGAATAGCTTGCCAGCAGATCAAACTTGGCATGGTGCCTTTAAGAACAAATGCTGAAAATTGCTTCCTTTTTTAATTTTGAATTTGACTTTTGATTAATTGCAAGAACTGCTTGTTTAATTTTGATTCTGTTTTTCTAATATAAGGTTCTCTTTTCACTGACTTACCTGGACTTCAGTTCGTTAAACTCTGACCAAGTCTGGTTTGCTTAAGACTAAAATGGAGCACTCCATGAGAAATAAAGCTAAACCCAAACCTGTTGACAGGATTGAGACATTATATCATTAGAAAAGCCCTCATTAAGAGGGGGTCTCTAAGTAATGTCAGCTCTGTACATAGCAGTGGTCCAGTGGGTCCCCAGAACTAGGGCTTAGAGATGCCACAGCTAGTAAGGAAGTAGGCAGACCTCACCTCCTCTTTGGTTTTGGAAATGTAGTACTTGGAGAAAATTTGTGTATTTGGTTTTTCCTGTATAAGGAGGAAAGACAGAACTTATTTTCTTCTTCTTAATGTTTTGACATGCTTCTAAAACCTGGCTTCATTGTCAGTCTTGGGGAAGACTTCATGTGGTACTCCAGTTCCTTAGCTTTGTAGAGAACTTACTAAACAGAAATATTAGTTTCCATTTTACTTGCGACTTCTGGTGGACCCTGATTTCCTGATGGTAAATAGCACAAAGTTAGAACCATTTCCAATTTATATTGTTTCATGTTATTTGTTAGCAGGGTGGCAAAATCTTGTAACTAAGATGTTAAAATGAAGTTCCATTCTTTTCTTTTTGTATGTACCTGCATCTGTTTTGTAATTACGTCTGTAATCAGTCTTACCTGAACATATTAATGAAGCAGTAGAGACGAAAATAAGGACGATTTCATCCCTCAAACCAAGGACCTGTCATGTCTTATTACAATGAAGCATTTGAAAATCCAGACTACCACTTCTCAGAGACACTGGAAATTGACAGAAGGTGAGTTTACTTAATTTTGCTGTTGTGACTGTGCCATAAGAGATTAAATTCTCTAATTATATGCAGGAGAAAGTTTTTCTCCAGAGGTTTGATTTGTGGAATTCTTTTAATCCCTCCTTTATGCTTGCATTCTCAGACACAAATTTTGAAAGCTGTTAACAGGAAGGCGGCATTCAAGAGAAATGGCATGTTTACTTTTTACATGTTAGATGAATTTATCAGTTAAATGTATTTTAGGATTTATGGTATAATGTCATAGATAATTTTTTAGTTCCAGTAATTTTCACAATATGCTATAACCGTGGATATCCTCGTTTTCCAAGCAGTTATTCGTGTTTGGGTAGAGTCCAACCTAACTTCAGGTGAGAAAAGTTTTAGTCTTTCTAATTCAGTTGGTGATCAAATCAGAATTATGATGTTAGAGTTCTAAATACAAAATACCTCTCAGTATCAGAGTTTGTTTTACAGTGTACTCAAATTTGATGATAATAGGTAGCCATTTATTAAGGATATCTGTGGAGAATTTTTGCGGCACTCGGGGTTTTACTTTTTGTTGCTCACGCAGGAGGAGTCCTCAAAAGAATTTGTTCTCTCGCCAAACCCCTTATGATGCTTCACTGCATGATTTCGGTGGAGAACATGGTGGAAGAGGACGGAACTACCCTCTGGCCATACCAATGGCCTCCATGAGACATAGCTCTGAATACAGTGAAGGTTTACCGGGAGTTAATGCCCTAAGCAGAAGTCCATATGGAAATTCCACGGGTATGTAATTTCTTATATGAACAGCTTACAGAAACACTGGAACAAATAATGGCTTACTCTGTCCTGAGGGAGTCCTGCAGCTCTGGAAAGCTCAACTCTGTATATATTTGTATGTGGTGGCAGTGGGGGTTTTTTTGCTTTTTTTTCCTAGTAGTTCAGATGTTATATTGACAGGTCCATGGACTGTCTGTTGTATTAACAGATCAGTAAATACTGACTTGTATGGACTGTGTAAGTTGCTGAGTACTAGGATGTATGTTGAAGTGAGATATAGGAGTTTAGTTAATGGGAAATGTTGCTGTCTTTGCAGTAGAGCTGTATTTAGTCAATAGGGTTTATATTCTGTGTTAGTAAATAATCCATAGCAGTATACAACTTTCTGTATAATTCTGATTCCCTTCAACAGATACTCTTTTCTTTGAGCCTGAGTCAGAACTGGCATATAGCCCACCTTCTACCTTCCATCCGCTGGATTGCCCCTATACCAGCAGAATTTCCAATGTATCAGAAGGTAAGACATAAGGATTGTGGTACATCAGAATATTGCATGTCAATCTTGGCCCACATAAAATAATAATTATTTAAAAGCCTTCTGGTTCAGGTATGAAGATCTTCACATAATAAAAGAATCATAAAGCACAAACTCTCTTTTACTATCCTACATTGTTATAGCTGAATTTTTCAATATCTTTCTGAAGGTGATGATCTTTGTTTCTTGAGCAACGAAAGATATGATACCTACCCATTTTAACCCAAACTCCCTATAAGTGGGTCAACATAAAATAAACTTACACAGTTATCTGAAGAGGATCATTGTAGGAGGAAATAAGGGGAGGATAGGATGCATTTTTGAGGCTGTCTTTATTGAATTTTTCACTATGTTGGGTCCATGTAAATTCTAGACTATTATAGAAATTAGAGATTTATATTCATTAAAATACAAAGAGTCTGGAACAGTATAATCTAGGTTCTGTTTTAGGCTTGCATAGTAGTTTATTGTTCATGTTATGGCTCGGAACTGTTCTTCCCATATAATGTAATTTTTCTGTTACAATCAGTTCAGTTCCTCTCTGCTGCTTCTGGAATGTAATTAAGAGTTCTTTTCTGGAATTGTTACCTAGATGCATTGAAAGAACCATCTCACTGTGCCCCCAAAGTGAGCGATTCTTGGGTTTTTTCTCTTTTTCATCTTTAAGAACATGGTCTTTATGTTAAGATCTGATTTGGCAAAATCCTGTATTTGTATTAAAAAGCAATGGTTTTATTGGTACTTGGAAATGCCTCACTCCATGAGTGACCATAGAAATAGGACATTTTCAAACATTAACTATCATGCATGGCTTTTAATACCTGATGGGAAGTTACTAAAGTTTCCAACACGATCAACTACAGGATAAATGTCTGGGTGCTGAAAGTTCAAGAAGTACCTCCACAAGGAGGCACAGATGTTTTTCTTTTTCTGATTCTTTTTAATTGCTACAGAGGAAGTTGGCTCAAAGTAGAAATTAACATCAGGGAATCATTAGATCTAAATAGTAAATGTGGTGAAGGAGCCTGCACCATGCGCATTAACAAACAGGCGCATCAGTCAGTTGGGGTGTTCCACACCAGGGGGTCAAGCTCAAAAGGGGGATGTAACATTGCACAGACTGGCCATTAGCTTACTGGGAAGGTGGGGCAAGGAAACCTGTGGCTAAACTCATCCACTTCATAGCTGGAAGGTGGGTGCATTTAAGGAATATAGTCACTGGTGTTTGAATGATTGGATGAAAGAAGGTTGAGAGAACAGTTTCATTTTGGCCCCAGGGAAATGGGAATCTGGTACATATAACTTACTCAGCGTGATTGAGTGTGATTCTAAAACAATCCCTCTGAAGTCAGTGCAAGGATTTTTAAGCAAAGGACCTGTCTTCTAGGAAGAAGGTCTTGAATAATCAATGCGCGCATTTATGAGTGGGTTACATGACACAGTTTTCCGTGATGGCTGAAGGCTGGGTGCAGTACCTCTTTTCCAGCATGTATCTGAAAAAGCGTATACAGTCGTCAAGCATGACCAGGAACAAAGTGAGTGGGGGAGTATATGTTTGCATGTAGGTACTTACTAAACAGTGCATGTTATTTAGATAGCTTTATTCAGAGACGCAACAGAAAACCACCTGATGAGATCTTCATGACTACTTCCAGCCTGTTTGAAAGAGATCCAGTGTGCAAAGAAGGTAGGACTTTAGATAAGTGGTTCAATATTAAATAGCATCCTGCACAAGGATGGTGTGGTTGATACTGTTCTTGGTTTATCACCAGAATTGCATGTACAGTCTTTCTGTGGTTATGGCAACAGCTTGGTTTTGTGTTAACACTGGTGATTGATCTTTTATACTCTACTAGCACACTAAAATCCCATGATAAATGAAGAACGGTGCAGTGTGAATATGTGTTAAATTGTAGAAAGAAAAGCTAAACTCTATTAGAATTTGTTTGACCAGCTAATGGATTGTTTGCAGCCACTGTGTCTGGAATTAGCATCAAATTCCAACCACACGAAAACACCCTGATTGTCAAGTAATACCGTTCTATGTATTTCATAGATAGTGCTAAGTTTGGGCATTAACATAACCTAAAATTATAGAATAAATAAAACAAAAGTTTAGCTTTCAAGTCAATATATAGCATCATAGAAATGTAACGATCAAACAGTGATCAAGCAATAGACCAGAATCTTGGAGTTTGTCAGTATTTTGTTTTCCTTTATATTGCAGCTCTTTGTAGTAACATTAAACAAGCATCAGACAAGTGATACTTAATTTTTAACATTCAGTATTGTGCTACTTACTTACATCTGTATTGGAGTACCGATGGAGCTGATGGTATTCTGAGGAGTATTATTAAGTCTCAGAACTTGGCACACCTTGGTAGCAGTGAAAATGGGGAATGTTGTTATATCCATTCTAGATTTTGTGTAAGAATTACTGTATTATTATCCCAAAATTTGAATTTTTCATGGGTTTTATGCAGAGGAAGAGTTAGTTGGAAATCTTGCAAGTATGTCCACCAGTGAAAGGATTAAAGCAATCCAGAAGATGCCAAAGACCATGAAAAAAAAGAGAGAGATCAGGTAAAAATAAAAGTTTATCTGTTTAGTCTTACAAACACTATACTTGCAACATCTAGCTATCAAATATGGGTTTTTGCCATCTGCTCAGCTTTGGTTTGTCACTTTGAAAGTACTTTTTAGTGCACTTTTAAAAAGTTAACATCTTGCAAGGGAAAATAATTTAAAGATGGTTCATTGTCCTTTCTCTGGATGAGAAGACTCTCTCATGGTAATATAAAACAGAATATCAAGGCCTTGAGATTTGATTATGAATGATGACTTGTGATTTCTTTTCAAAGGAAACTTGGATGTTGGCCATTGAAAATGGAGAAGAGACCACATGGTCTCAATCATTGTTTTGTCTCCTCACAGAATACATTTAAATTTTGTTCCCAGAGTGAGTTAGTGGAGGGATTAGAACATGCTGTCATGGCATGGACAGGAGCCATGGTATCAGCTAATAGAAAAAAACCAGCAGAACATCTCTGTGTTTTATTAACTCTGTTCGTGTACACATGTGTGAAACTGTGTTTGTAGCAGCTTCTTCAGCTTCTTGGTTTAGTTACAACCCATACTATAATGCTTATCACCCCCTGTCCTGTTCTTCCACAGGAATAAAGTTCTTAACCAAATAACAAAAAAAACAAAGCACCGCAGTACTCAATTTTCCTGCTGTACAGAGTGTCTGCAGAGAACAGTAGTGGTAAGTGCCAGAAACTTCTGTCAGTCACAATAGAGTAAAGCACTTTTAGCTGCAATGTTATCACTGTCTCCAGAGGTATCTGGTATCTTGCTTTGTTACTTACCAAAGAGCCAATTAATTTCTGCAGTGTTCATTAGTAATGATTTACATTATGGTAGCACTTAGGAACACCAGTTAAGCATCTTATGGTGCATGTAGTGGGGGAAATCTGTTCTTATCATCAAAATGGAACTGTAAAAGATGTGAGGCTTTATTATGTGAATTTGAGTCCTGTTTAAGACTGCTTACTGAGATTCATCTCTCCTCTTTTGCACTTCAGTCATTTCAGCGATTTGGAAATAGCTTGTCGGAATATTTTCACCTACTGCAGTTATGGCATAAGACTCTGAAGATCATTGGTGCCAAGTTTGGAACAAGTGTTCTTTCTTATTTTCTTTTCTTGAAGTGGCTGCTAATTTTCAACATGTTCTCATTCTTCATAAACTTCAGTTTCATCACAATCCCTCAGTTTGTTGCTGCAGAACCAAATAACCTTTCATTCACGGTTGTTGAGCTGTTCACTGGAGCTGTAAGTATGTAACAACAGATTTGTATTAGTGCTGTGTGCAACAGATCTACTTTAAAAACTCAGGATGTGAAAAAGTTAGTATTACTTATTAAGAGGTGGAGTTAGTTTTACATGACTAGAAACAACATTTAGTACGTATTTGAAAAAGAAGCTACAACAAACATTGACTCAGGGTGAGATGAATGGGACTCATTCTGATGCATTTGTCTCACTGCAAATGATCGCTGTGTTTGGCACTATTTCAAGACTTTCACCACTGTTTCAGAAAGCAATGGAAGAGACACAAAGGAAGCCAGGCCTTCCAGAGATAGCTACAATAGTCTTCAGCAGAACATTTTTCCCATGCTAATTTTCCTCTGAAAATACAGTGCAGATTTCCATATGCGATCCTGCGAATTTTGCTTATTTCCAAAGCTTTATTCTTCCAAGGAGCATGCATATCCTCTGTGGCAACCTGCTGAACTCAGCGGGGCCTGGAAACAGGAGGATCTTTTCATCGTGTGCAGATCTTTACATTCAGGGAATAAAGTCCCAGGCTGTTTTTAAAGGACAATTTTGCACTGCTTTAACTCTACTAGTATTCATCAACTAAGTGATCTGAGAAGATGACGTACTCTTTTTTTTCCTTCTTTGCTGTAAAAAATCTGCCAGTTTTATTGTTGTTAAAGGATTTCTCTAGTTAATAAACAAGACTCTGTTCTTTACTAATGCTTAGTTGAGAAGAGATCTTTTTAAAGAGGGTGTCTGCTGGGGTAGACAGCTGGTCTGCTGACAGCCAGATGGAAGCACACAGGTCTGGCCTTGACAAGATTACAGTGCTCCCATGAGAGAACAGGAGGGAGTGAGAAGCATGCCTGAGAAACTAAGTGTAAGGAGTGTGTTGACCAGTTTGCAGGTGTGATAATGAGAAGCATGCCTGGGAAACTAAGGTCAAGGAATGTGTTGACCAGTTTGCAGGTGTGATAAGGAACCCGGAAAAAGCCACCCAATGAGGAGTGAGAAGACCCACCTTTTAACCAATTGTATTGTAATACACAGCCTTCTGACCAATTATATTGTAACGCGCCGGTGCTAGAAATATATAACAAGAGCATGCTTGTAGTAAAGATATAGAACTGCTTGATTGTATTGATGTGTGTGCGTGTCGCTTTGTCCGTCTCTACAGTGACAGGTGTCAGCCTTTTCCTTCTAAAATTGCTTGTAAAGTGCTGTGTTTTGTAGTAATGCTGTTTAACTTTGCAAAGTACAGTCAGTATTGCAGGAGTTCAGCTATAATGTAGTAACTCTAGTGTTGAATGTCACGTCCTTCCTGGTTCCTTCGTAGTTGATACAATTTGTCAGTACAGAACCTTGCTCCTAAGAAAGGAGCAATTAAGCCTTTCCCTCTTCAGGAATTTTCAGAAAAGACCAAATCCTGCAAAGGTGTTGAATGCTCATGACCATCTCGCATGAATCTTAAGAAAGATAAGTCATTTATATATCTCTAGAAGCTCTCAAAACTATGGAAGATTTTAGCTGGTAGAAGGAAAACAAAAGGCCTGATATTTAGAAATTTAATCACACCTGTGATTTCACAGTAGGGAATGGGACAGCTCCCACTTCCACTAATTGGTTTTCAGATGATGATACTTCCCACCATATGCAGGTGACATTCTGAATGATGTCCATATCTTTTCAGGGTTATTTTCAACAAACAGTACTCTACTATGGCTTTTACACCAATGCTACAATCAGTAAAATAGAGAATGGTTCATCTTACAACATGCAGCTGGCCTATATTTTCACTGTTGGAATATATTTTGTCATCTGTTTTCTCACCTTATTGTTCAGGTAAACTAACTATATATTCTTATTTCACTTATATTAAGGAAAAAAAACCCAAACCAAACAAACAAAACAACAAAAAAACCCACCCTGGCAATGGTTGGCAGTAATTATTACCTGAGTATGTTTCTTTAAGTCCTTATTTCCAGGTCTAGAGTTTAAGTAGAAGTTTCTGCTCAAAAGACAGTCTCCAGAAATCAAACCTTTATTAAACACATTAAGAATAACTGCAAAATAGTAAAGGACATGCAGAGAATCCCAGTTCAAACCAATGAATACCATAATTTGCCTTTTGTAAGCTGCTGCTCCTAATATCTTCTGGTATTGATGTGGCCTTCCAGAGGTAAAGATTGTCAGCAACAACTAGGAGAAGGAAATGTGAGAGTTGTTTCTTACACTGAAGTTTATTTTCCATGTTGTCTTATGTGACGTGCTTGGACATAGGTCCAGTAGCCTTGGGTTGGGGTAGAAAAACTTGAGAAAACTCCCTTCTTGCCCTGCTGTACAGACTTGATGTATTTCCCCATTACACATCTCACAAATTTAATTTTCACTGCAGCATGGCAAAATCCTTCTCCAGGAACTTCATTATTCCTTATACACACTCTGGAAATGCTAGTAAACTTCTCTGCACTTGGGACTTCAATATAACTAATGAAAAAGCCGTGAACCTGACACAAAAGAATCTCAGCACACAAATAAAGGTACAAAACACAGGAGGTACAAAACTGGCTTGCATGAGTCGCTCTGCCAGAGACTTATTTGTGCATACAAATTCGTGTATGCACATACAAGTCTCTGGCAGAGTGACTCAAGCATGCTAGTCCTGTTCCTAATAGACTTAAGTATTCCTGACTGTTAAGTTTCATTTGGTTTGAACTCCTGGAGTTGGCTTAGCTACTTGTTTTTCTTTTCTCTTTAAGCTACGTAAAAATATTTGTATGCTTCTGTTCTAGTGAATGAATCTCTGTGACTATTAAATATTTGCCAAACAGAATATTTCTGCTGTTTTTTCCTTCCTGCTTTTTAACCATTTTGCAAACAAAAGGCAGGCTTGTAATATTGTCTGTGAGATACAGTGTGACCGTCAAGAGAAAAGACTTTTAGGATAGGAACACAAAGTTGTCCAGTAAATGTTCCCAGGATATTACTCTGCCCATCTTCTAGAGAAATAATCTTTCATTCAGTCTCTCAAGTAGTTACTTGAAACAAGTGTTGCTTTATGCTGTTCACTAAGGAATTCTTCATTAGGAATTGTTTCGTTGCAGGAGGACCTCGCTGACATAAACCGAGAAGTTCTAAATTTTTCTGTAACGGAGAGAGTTGTTCGTATTGTTATTCATCTTGTTTCTTGGGTTGCTTCCATGGGAACAGCAGTAGCTGCTTGTGCTGGTGTTTACTTCCTCTCCATTAGTAACCTCAAGGTAAGGACAGATTTTGCAGTCTGGTTTTGGAGATGTATTTTTCCACATGGATATCTTACACTGAGTGCAAGCAGTGGTCTGTTCACTACTAGAACTGTAGGGAAGCACAGCTGTTGTTTCTGCCAATGCAAACACAAATTCTGCTGTACCTAAAACGCTGATTTGCAAAGGTTTGCACCACTGGGGACTATGGCAAGAGCGTAGGACCTGAGGCGTCTGAGCAAATCTCCACCCTCACCCCAGCAGCTGCTTGCCTGGGCGTATGGCTGGCTTAGGTGTAGTGCCGCTGGTGACCTTCAAAGAAAGAAGAAGCCTCAGCAAGGCCTGCTTCTCCTTTGCCTAGGAGCTGCTCAACTTAAGCTGGGGCTCCCACCCTTGTCCCTGTAATGTGGGGGAAGGGGAGAGGGTTGCTGTGCTGCTGGGCATGGGCCTATAAACCATGGTAGTCTCTAACCTGGGAACATACAGGGAGGTGTGCCACGTGCCCTGCTGACACAACTTGAGGCAGCATTTTGGTTAAGGCTCTAAGTTGGAGTTGTTTGGTTGGGGTTTTATTTTGGTTTGTTTTTTTGTTTGTTTATTTTTTTCTCTCTAAGCTGTTTGTGAAAGAGCATAAAAATGACCTAGAGAGCCAAGCTGCCATGTTGGTGCTACCTGTTGCCACATCTCTCCTCAATGCATTCATCCCATTCTTCTACTCGTGGCTTGGACGCCTGGAGAGATTTCAGACTCCCGGGCACCAGATATATGTCACTATTACCAGGTATTTGTTGCCACCACCTCTTAGTGCTTTTTGCCTGACATTGTCTCACTCTTCTTTTTGACAGCAAGCTGTGTCTAGGTGGTGTGGTGGGCAGCAGGGAGCTATGGAGGAGAGTTCATCTGTTCCAAAGGCTTCTATGCACTCTTCCCTCCATGTTTTGTTTGTCTTCTGTGAGCCCTCTGGAGTGTTACGTTTCTGCTTGAAGATGACATATGGTTTGCCTCTCAATTAGGCAGACTGTAACACTGGGCTTGGTTTTGTTAGTAGCTTCACTAGATGGCCCCTGGGCTGTTGGCCCCCCAGGGAAAGCAAGGGAAGTTGAGGGAGGAGTGAGGAGGTCTTACTTAAATACAGATGCCTGGAATTAGCACCATGTAACCCCTGGTGCCCCTCAGACCTTCCTTGCCTGTGGTGCCCACACATCCAACCATCGGCCTGTTTAGCAGAGGCTTGTGCCGAGGTTGTCATGCCCCTTCTGCCAGGACAATAGAATAATGCTGCACCTCAGCTCCAGGGAGAGCTTCTGTTAGTCCTGCACTCTGCAGTGCTATCGTTGTAAGAGGAGGTAATAACGTGTAACCAACGGTCATCCTGTCGTCATTCCCTCCAGTGAGCTTATGGACCAGCTGTCGATGCAGTTACTGTTAAATATATTTTTTTTTTTTAGAAATATCATCCTGAAAATATCAATTGTTGGAATACTGTGCTACTACTGGCTTAACATTGTGGCCACATCAGAGTCACAGGTAAAGTTTCAAAAATACAAATCTTTGACTTACAATGCCAGCTTAGGAACCACTTTGATAAGAGGCTTGCTCTAGCAAAGAGAAGTACACGAAGTGTCTTGGAAAGCTGAATTTCCAACCCTAACATTTTTTTATTAGCATCTCTAGAGAAATGAACTGTAGGAAAAAATGAATCACCCAACTCAGGTCTCAGCTGGTTTGGAGCATTGCTCAATGAGAGGTCAACTATGATTAGTCAGGCTGTTAGCAAATCTTTCATCCGTAGCCGAAGTTTCAGATGCCCAGGCATTTGGGAACAATGTTAGAATTGAGTGAGTGATTTTTTACTTTTAGATATGCTTTTTTTTTTTCCTTCTTCTTAAAGTGCTGGGAAACTCTGGTTGGCCAAGATATCTATCGCCTTGTCCTAGTTGACTTCATATTTTGTTTGCTTGGCACTTTCTTTGGAGAGTTTTTACAAAGGTGAGTACTACTTTTCTAATTCTGTTTTTATTAATTAACCAAAGACACCAAAGACATAGTTTTTTATTCCAATGTGAGAAAAGAAGTCCAACAGAAGCATGGCTGTGGCACCACTGAAGCTTCCTTGGTTGTCTCTACCAGGCATAGTCTCTGGGTACATGCCTCACGTATATTGCAGCTCCTTCTTCTTCGGGGGTCAGAGGGTGTACCATTCTACTTTCCCAATGTGTCCTTTTTTCCTTTGGAGATGGAAACACAGGCAGGGAGGAAGCCACATTGTACTCCCATGGATCTCCTGAGTAGGATGGCAAAGGACCAGGTGTCTCAAGCAGAAAACTTTGCTTTTCTGCATATGCACAGGCACACTGCTGTCTTTCCTTGGTATGTCCCCTGTAATTTTCTTCCTCTTAGTTTAGTCACTTTACAGAGTGCACACAAGTTTAAAATCTTATTTTAATCAGTCTTATTAAGGATATAATATGATTCTCAAGTGTAGAGGTCTGCAGCATGGTAAGGAGAAAGTATTTTCAACTGAACATGAATACAGCTAAGTGTGTAAGCAAAAAGTCAGTTACTTCTGACATTTGCTGTGTGTACCTTCGTATTGCCAAACACTACTTATGACTTAAGGTAGTAGAGTGTTTAAGTGCTTGCCAGCTCTACAGAACATTTAGGATTCCTGGCCATACTTGTGTAGGAGATCCATTGTTCTTTGCACATGATGTGAACAAGACTGGTTTGTTTACAAGGTAGGACTTTGTTAACTTTATGTTAAATTAACACAAAACGACACTGAGAAGCCCTTGAAGACTTTTTCTCCACAGCTTTTGCCAGTGTACTTTAATCCTCCTTCTGTTCTCATTCTGTTCAGGTAGGAAACCACCTCCCAGCAAAAGGTCACAATAACAAAACTGCAGTGTCAGCTGTGATGAATGTCCTCCACTAAGCCATGCAAAAGCACCAGACTTAGAGCTGTGAAAGATTAAAAGTACAATTGCTCCTGTTTATTTGTATGTATTCAGAGTACCCCCCTGAAAGCCCAGCCCTGAGACATTGTTGATGATGCAGCTGATAAGGTGGTACCAAGACCTGTATTGAAGGCAAAATGGGATAGTTACCAAAATCTTTATTGTTCTTGCTACAACAAGCAGAAACTGAATCTCCTCAGCTTAGGAAAAAAGAGGTGATAAAAAGGGATTGTTGGTCCTCACTAGGAATCCTCTGAGTACTTGCTTACCTGTCTATGTCTCAGCTACCTGCAACCTCAGCTAGTTTGAAGTAGGATATACTTCAGGATAATTAAGAGTATCAGTCTACAAGATTCAGTTTTTTGACTGAGGCTGAAAATTCTCAGGACTCAGGAACTGAAAAGCTGTTACAGTTTTGTACTGAGGCAACTTAGCATTTCAACTGTTTAAGCATAAGCATACTTTTCTGATATAGTTACAAATCTTTTTTTTTTCTTTTTTTGGGGGGGCAGTTGCATGAAAAATGCAACTAGGTCTTATTTCAACCCTGCTGTGTGTTATGGGAATCTGCTTTTGCCAAATTCTCTTTCATTTTTGATGTGCTGTCTAATCAACAAGCCATGGCTGCTTTGCATGACATGTGGTTAATGCAGCCCCTGAATAATTTGTCACTGATGCGTGTATTCAGGAGGTCATCTGTAGAGATTTCTACAAAGGGTTTTATCATTTAGCAGATGCTATTGTGCTGTGGGTTGTTTGTTTTTTTCCTCAGAATTATTGGAACTACAGTCTGTGTGAGCCTGGGGCTGCCAGAATTTGATATCGGAAGAAATGTTTTAGATTTGATCTATGCACAGACTTTGACCTGGTAAGTGTTATATCTATGGCCAAAACTTCATTTGCACTTAGAAATACCATGGAACATTGTTATTCTGACATTTCTGGGTGCTTCCCATCATGGGGAAAGAACAGGATAAATGCCTGAGGTGACATATTAAGTACCTTTTAAGGATTGTGACTTGCCAGTTCTCTTTGTGATTACGCAGGTAATAAACAATAACTTTAGTCAGTAGTTTACCCTGTGGCCACCTGGTCTGGGAGAAACCTGTAAAAGGAACATCTTAGAGTTTTGTTTTCTTCCCCACTGGAATGGTGTTCCTGTTGAAGTAATCTCAGTATTAAACCCTGGAAAAGATGTCGTATTTCTAAGAATGAGTATGTTACTCCAATTACAAGAGAGTTTTGCAGACATGTATATAGATGTTTGAAGTTGCATATTTTTAAAGTTGACTTACTGTTACAGGATGATTGTTAATATAGTTACATTTCCAAATAACCAAACACTAACTGTATATGAAGTTGCTGTGATATTTTCTGCTTTCAGTGCACTGAGGGCTGTGTGGTGAATAGTGAAGATTTAACTTTTCTCTTATAAATCCTTTCTTGTAGGATTGGTATCCTCTTCTCACCTCTGCTGCCTGGTATCCAGATGTTATCATTTTCTATAGTATTTTATGTGAAAAAGGTAACAAGCATTACATGTAGTCATCATAAACTTACACCATTTGAAATCTGGGCAGAACTTATTGCATTAAAGTGCTGGTTTTGTCTGGAGGCTGTGGGGGTTTGCAATTAGGGGAGCAGGTCTTTTTATTGGGTTTGGGGTGGGGTGTTGCTTTGAAGGAACACAATTTAGATGCACGCCCTTGAATTACACCCCTATGAAATTAGAGAGGGGCGAAAAGTGTGGAGGGGTTATAAGAGGGGTTAAGAGCACAGTTAGAGAGGGGAGAGAATAAAGTAGTAAAATTAAAGGCTGGGCAATTAACGGTATACAAGTGCAAATGTCAATATAGACATTGAGCCTGTGGCTGTGACTTTAGCTTCCGGCTTACTCCCCAGCACACCCTCCCCATGCCCCCAAGTTATCTAAGTGCAAACGGGGTGATTCAGCTAAAGATCATGGCAGAAATTTCTTCTTTTCAGAATTCCTTGTGTCAGTAGTATGACTAGATTGTTGGGTCATTGAACAGTTTGTAGTGTTGAATGTAGAAGAACAAAGCTATAGCTAGAAAGATTGATTCAAACTTCTCTGAACAGTAGGCTTGCGTATGCTACAAAAGCAAACTCTACTCAACAGAGGCCTGAAGAACCCATCAGAACCTCATTTTGCCTCTTACTATTTAAAGATTATATTCTTGAAGTTTTCTCAAAGTACAGTATATCTAGCAAATTAATATAAAAATAGTTCTCATAAACTTTTGACAGATGCTATGCCAGCAATTGCAACCAGCAGTTTCAGTGGCATTGACTTAAACCAAGTGGAAGTAGCAGGTAACACCATTCTAAGAGTCAGTGTACCTTAATCTCTTTAAAGGTCAGTCTGTTGATGAATTGCCAACCCCCTCGCAAAGTCTGGAGAACTGCTCAAATGACAACATCCTTCATGTTCCTGCTGTTTTTCCCTTCCTTTCTTGGAGTCCTGTCTGTCATTGGAGTCACTGTCTGGAGGTATGGAAGGTCGCTGGCATTCAAGCCTACGATGTTATGCTGTGTGACCTGATACCAGGCAGAGGAATCTGCATTTTTCTGTAGAAAAAGCTATATTAATTGCTGATGGAAGGTTTCAGATGTTCATGAGATGTTTTGTATTCTGAAAACAAGACATGGTTAGTGGATTTGCAAGGATGTGGTTAACGCAGTAACTTGTCCCCTAAGAAAGTGGGAGGAGACACAAAGTTACCTTGAAGTTTTGAGTTCCTGTTTAAATGTCATGGCAAATTTGTCTTTTCCTTCTCCTTAAAAGCTTCTGCGACCTAGTCCTGTTTCCTGGACATACTTATGTTATAGGCTGTACTGTCTCCGCAGTGGAGAAACACCTGGAAAAACTCAATTGAGGTCAACTTCTGGATTATTTCCAAACTTCAAAGGCTCTTTTTGCAGGCAGTACTGACCTCTGCAATAATGCATCTTGGTTGTTACCAGTATTTTAAAGCTGCTTCATATATGTACATGTTACTCTGGCCACAGTAATGAGGGCAGCATGGATACGCCTTTTCTTTTTCTTGGCAATTCTCATCCACGTGATATCAAGATTTAGTAAGACAGGTGGCTACACATTAAACTGGGTGGGACGAAATATTTCAGAGCAAACACTTCCAGATGGCAAGTGGGAATTTCAGACTGTCTGGAGTGGTTCAATTTCAAAGCAAACAACATTTTCCTATTTCAGTCTACCTGCAAATGTTAATTCTTGCGATGGGCTGCCTTAGTTCACCACATCCTGTTGTTACTGAAATCTGTAGTGACTCATGTCCTCAAAGGCAAGGTGAAATGATGGTTCCCTTAAGCACCTGTGGTGAAACCTTGAAAATCCAGATTTTCAATTTGCTGTAGTTTGCGCTACAATGATTGACTTGTGATGTTTAGGTCAAGATTGAGTTTACAGGGCTTGATCCCAATCCATTGCAGCGAGGTCTTTTATCTCTCACTGTGTAGTCTGGGGTGGGCATTTTAATGGCTGGAGAGTGACCCAAGTTAAAAATCAAACATAGATCATGGAAGTTCCCTGAGGGTCCAAAGAGAGTAGAGGGCTGTAGCAAACTAACGAGCATCTTGCTGTACAAAATCACAATACTAGCTAAATCACTGGTTAATATATGAAGCTTAAAGTAGCTGTTTTCTCACACTTTCAGGATAAAACCTTCAGAAGAATGTGGTCCTTTCAGAGGTTTGCCTTCTATGTACGCTGCAGTCTCTGAGTGGATAAAAATACTGGAAAATTACACTGCCTCAAAATGGGTAGTGTGGATCTACCATAACTTAGTTACAAGTGAACTTTTCTTCTTCGTCCTCTCTGTTGTTGTCCTGTAAGTACCTGCTAATGAAAAGCACTGGAAAGGGACCTGAAGTGGAAAAAACTGGCTATGCCATAGCCATTCTTCATAAAAAAAAAATTGCAAAGTTCATTTTAAAGCATCAGAAATGGCTAATATATTAGAAATGCATGTATTTGAAGTATCCTTTTGTGTTAGGATGCCTAAAGCTCTTTACAAACCAGCTTCATGCTAACCCTAGGATGCACTGTTTTTAATCGAATATTTCTAGTCTAGTACTGCCTAGGCTCCAGATCTTATTATCACTGGCACAGTTAGCTTTAGGAACATCAGCAAAAGGGAATGTGCTGCATACAACTGGCAGGATAAATTGCCCGCCCCCCCCCGCGAATAAATCAGTAGGGAAAGAGCAAGCTTTCACAGGGAATACAGGCCAGATCTATACTGGGACCTTGAGCGACATAAAAACCAGAAGTTTGGGAGATGGTTGCTTTGCCTTTTCTGACCATTTCTCATCAGTGGAGTCATTAGAGGAGATGATACCATGTAAAGAATAACTGAACTACCCTAGGGACGTTGCGGTGGAAGGGCAAGGTGGTGCACAGGCAGCATGTCAAAGTGAGCACACTGTATGAGGGAATGCTAATAAGTAGGTTGCAGTCTGCTTCCAGCTAATCTCAGGTAAATTCATATACTGTCCCCTTGGATGAAATAAATTATTTTGGCAAAACTATGCATATTAAGCTATGTGCCCGCTGATAGGGTTTGATGTTTTAGCTGTACTGCTTGATATTCCCAGCATGGGCCATGCAGTCACTTAAGAGTCCAGACCTGTTTTCATAAAACAAGTTCCCACTCATTCTAGCGGGACCAGGAATGGCCTGGAAGCAATAAGCATTCAGTGTCGTGATATAAGGTCCAGGCATGTGTCTAAGCAAATGACACAAAGCTGGGTAAGAGCATTAGGTTCCTATTTGTTATCTGAAATGTACTTTGTATTGCTGACTTACTTTAATTGTACTTCTCGTCTTGAATACAAGTCTGTAAATCTTTGTGTCTTTTCCAAGAGAATGTCTTAAGCTGTTTCATATGTTTGCCATTCCTCGTGAAATTGTATACATACTTTTTTTTTATATCTCTGTGTGTGTATATATGAATATACATATATATGCATGTATAGATACATGTGTATATATATATATCTTTTAATGGATAAAATAAACAAGATAACTTTTTTTAGGCAATGACTAGGAGGAGATTCTCATGGGTATGAGTGCTCATATGTTGGACTTGTTTTGGTTTGGTTTTGTTTAGATTTATTACTTATCTTCACTGGCAAATAATAGAAGGAAGAAAGACCATGACCAAACTCTTACGAAAGCGAATTGCTAATGTAAGTTTGACTTTCAGCTTTATTTTTTTTTTAATTTGGCTTTCTTGTTGATTGTCTCATCCTGTTATTGTGGAGCTGTAATCTGCTTTTCCTATGATGGTTCAAGGGAGGGTGGGAGCCCTCCCCTGTGTGAACTGCAGGCAACTTAACTCACAAATAGAGTCGTTGCAAAATAATTTTACCTTCAAGCTGTGCTGCTGCAGCTCCCTCTGTCGACAGACTATTTCAGAATAAAAGGAATTTTAATGATCATTCTGGTCAATGGTTACTCACAGGCTTTGAGCCTCTCAAGGATGATTAGTCCATTGCAGCTAATGATCAAATGTGTCTTGACTATAGGAAGGAAAAGATAAAAAATTTTTACTTGAAAAACTATGGGCACTGCAAAGGGTACACCAAAACCCATCTGCGCCAAGAGGACAAGACCAGCAGGTCAGTTTGATAGTTCAGATACTGCTCTTTCAATTACGTGCTTGGTACGATTTCATGGGGTTCCTCTAGCCTTGCAAACAGGCTGCCATTTTGGGATATATCTGTATTTAAAACTTCACCTAAGTTGATTGATTACTAGTTAACTCCAGACAGCAAAAGGATACCATGGAAATTCCCTAACTATTTGTTCCAAACTGGAATTTAGTCTAGGAAGGATATAGAAAAGTCATTGCCCTCACTAGACATTATTTATGATTATGAAACTACAAGAAAACATTCCTAATCTAGGAGTGCAGTGATGGTCAGTAAAGGGTTCAGCCACACTTGAACCTGGCCTAGACTAAGCAGGAGGCTGCCGCCTTCCCCTGACCCTAGATTTCCTCAGCGGTTTATAGTTTGTGCCCCCTCCAGTCTTTTCAGCTGAGATAAAACCAAGTGCTTTGGCCTCACCCCATTTTAAAACCCATACAACATCAAGGTAGACATCTAACGTCTTAAGCTTGAATTTATTTTTCAAGTCAATCCTGCCTGCTGAGCCATCATCAAATTAGTGTTAAAATGTGCACATATTTTGCTGTGTAGTCTTTATTTAGGTTGAGTGAAAACTCTTTGACCTACACGCTGGTGAAGAAAAAGGGTTTGTTAGGTTCCCCTTGCTCCATCACACCCCCCCCCCAATCCCCCTGTATGACTGGCCATCATTAATGTGATAATATAAATAAATAAAAATACATATTGACTTTAGAGAGGGGAGCTTAAAGTCAATGGGCATTTTCTGTGTGCTGGGCATTTTCAAACACTAGACAACCCTGTGGCCGTGTCCAGGGTCATGAGTGGGACTCCTGAGGGGAGGGTTGGATAACCTACAAAATGTGGATATTCTTGTAGTTGTTAAAGGGAGATTTCAAAAGAAGATGCCAGAATAATCTCATTGCGGGTCTAGTAGAAGAGCCATCTCCTTAAAACAAGGGTAATAGCCTTGGGTGTGAGTAGTGCTGACCATAAAGTCACGGTTGGAGGCCAGAATATAGTACTGCTAATGGCGAGTATTCTGACTTTCAGAGAAGCTCCTCTTCGCACTCCCCATCCAGGCAACCCGCCCTGCAAGCATCAGGCTACCCAGGAAGGGCGTTTGATAGAAATCAAAAGGCATCCTACAATGAGGTGAGATGGTCGAAGTCTCCACTAGATTTCCCTATATAGAACCTGGGGGCATCCTATAGACAAGGGGTGTATGTTGAACAAAGAGGACATTGTGTACATATAGAAATAATTTTAAAGATTGATTTGAAAAGGTACAAAAATGTAATCAGAATAGCTGTTGGAATACTTACACTTACAGACCTGCTTAAGATCTGGAGAGTATGGTTTTGTTACAGGTAACTGGTATCTTTTTAAATACAAGGTAACAGGCACATGAGGGAAACACTGACCTAAATCTACTTGCGAATTTTTTTTTTTCAGTATCTCTCTTCTGCTGGGATCTTGAGGGGGACTGGCTTCCCACCAGGTGAGCAACAAATGCTAAACACAGAAAGCAGCTCTTAGAAGCTCAGCTCAGTAAAAACGTTTGATACAGTATAGACACAGCATATAACAGCTTGGCGTAAGAGACACAGAATTTTAGCATCTTGTGTAAAGAGAAAACAGAAAGACTGGGTTTCTGGGGTAAATGTTTTCTATAGGATGTGCTTATTGGTAGCTTGTGGCGGTGTTGGTGGTGACTGCTGAAGACTGATCACAAGCTTCTGTATACCAGAGTTGAATTTCTGTGGGTAAATGAGCCATTTTGTCTTACGGGAGCAGCCACAGGCAAATACATTACATCACATTAGACATATACTTCACATCTTGGTGTGAAGCTCAGAATAGGTTATTAATGATGTAGAGTCCCTAGGACATCATAAGTCCGGAATAAAAAAAGCTATGGAAACTTGCGTGGTAGCCTGAACTATTCCTGGTTTACACAAACATGTAACTTCATTCCAAATACTTGATAGATGAGACACTTAAATAGCATGGGGCTTTTTAACGGGGGGGTGGTTATACTGACATCAGCCCAGTTAATGTTACTTCCTTTGTGAAAAACAGATTCAGAGAAATCCGAGCCCAGCAGCAGGCCCGGCGTCTCCGAGGCAGTGGCACTTGCTCTGCGTGCTAGAGAAGCAGCTCAGTGGGAAGATGAAGATGATGACAAAGATTTTCAACCGTGAGCAGGCAGAATCAATAATAAATACTAAGTCATTGACTGAGGTTCTGCAGAAAGCAATACTCATTTGCACTAAGGACTGAAAGAACCGTTCAAACATTTTTTGACCCTTAAATGGAAGAAAAAATAGAAGAACAGATTGCAAAATGCACACTGACTGCAGTTTATAATGACAGGGAATATCTGGTGTGTTTGGTTTGTTTTTGAAGCAGTGATGTTCTGGGGACAGCCAGCCTTCCCCAGGACTGGCCCTTACCTCGGTACTGTAGGGGTCCCTCCACAGCCCGTCACTTGTTGTTGACTAAATAGAAGGAAACTTGTGCCTCATTGTAAATAAAAGCTTTGGCCTAAAATATTTTTATATCGGTTATATTGTACAAACTGCTTTCATCTGATCTAAACCGAAAGTGAAGTATTGGTTAAATAAAAATAGATGGAAATTAAAGTGCAGTTGTTTTTAATGACTGAGACATTGTAATGGCTGCAAAGTAACTTGTGTGAACTGGGTTAAGCTTCTGTTCCATTTTCACTTCTCTGAGCTGTTTTTACAGTTTAGTCACTCAAAAGCAACTTTGGTATTAAAAGTTATCAGAACGCTTTTTTAAGAGTAACTACTTACCAGAATTCTCATCTGTGTAAAACCACTGCTTGTAACCAACTTTACACATCTCTTTTCCAGTAAAGGATAGATTGGAAGTAACACAATTGAGGGTTTTTTTTTTTATTTATTGAATATGCCTTTGAGACACTTCATGCAGCTTCTTTTTGTCTAGAGCCACAATGATATTTTTTTTTAGCCCATTTTCCACTATTCCCTGGTTTATCCCTCCCTTGTTGCTTTGGACGTAAAAATCCCTTAAGAAAGAGGCACATCTTTACTTCATGCTCATAATCTAGGTTAAGGACAACCCCAAAACAGCCACCAAAGGTATAGAAAAAAAGGACAAACTTTACACGCAGTGCAAGACCAGAGATTCCATTTTATTATGTTTTTCTGCATGTTTAACTGTGGAGTCTGGCTCTGAACAGTGAAAACGGGCCTAGTGCTTGCACCGGGGGCAGTGACTCAACAGTGCCAGCAACTCAAGCAGCAACAAAAAAATGGACCTTCGGAGCAAGGGCCGCTTGCCATGAAGGGTCAGTTGCTCTTCCGACGGCTACGCAGGAGCGCCTGTAGAGCACAGCAGGAACGGTAGAGGCTACGGCCCTCGTGAAATGGCTGGACAGAAACTGGTTGAGGACATAATGTACACATACTATAGCATGTGTACAAGACTGAGATTGTTGGTTCTGCAGTGCCAGGTGGATGAGTGACACAAACTGAAGAGGCTCTTGTCATCCTGACAGGAGAAACCACCTCCTTACTCCTGTGTTTGTTTGCGCTTACATACAGCTCAAGATGCAAGCAAAAGAAAGATACATCACCCTGTGCAGAAGGTAGCATTAATCTGCTGCTAATTCAGAAGTTTGGAGTTACCTTAATTGGGAAAATTGTGTAGTTCTTTCCACCAATGACTGATTTTATTTTTTGTTACTACCTTTTGCCTCTTTTATGGAAGTTTTTAAATCTCAGTTGGCTCTGTGCATGAGAACTAAGTGGTTGTCAGGCACACTATCAAGAACATTTACAGCCAAAGCAACGTACTACACTGCGCCACTGATCCATGCAATGCACTCTTCTGTTTCTGGTGAGCGCAGCTTTCCCCCAGCACATCCTAAAGCGATCACCCAGGATACAGTGCTGCACGTCAGCCAAAACACAGCAACCTGGAAACAAGGAGGTCAACAACACTGAAGTAGCATAAGGAGCTACCTTACTAAAACACAGTTACACTTTCTAGTCAAACATACAAATCACTACACATGCAGTCCAAGGTATCTTGTGAGATTAGGTCTGAATGACCTGCAGCAGGTAACAAGTCAGTTAAATGTTCAAATTCCTCAATTTCATGTGAAATTAGTATCACATTCTTCTGAAATTAAATTATTAAATGCAGTAATTCCATGTATTGGCCATTAAGAAAAGGTGGTCTAATTTATGTTCGGGCTGGCTCCACAGGAGTTTTCTACTCTTGCTAATCATTGACCATCATCTCTAACTACCAGCTCCTTCCAAAGCAGAGCCAAAATTGTTCACAGCACATTGATGGTAGCTGTGATGAGAACAGCTGAACCTGCACTAATTTTGACATTCTACATCAGTCTACTGGTGCACAGCTGATAAATAATACCACGCCTGTCAGCTATCAGATACTTGTTTATTGTAACCACAGGCACTTTTGATTTCAAGTTAAATCTGGATTACAGCTTCCCACATATCCTTGTGATTGCCCTTCAATCATGCAACCAATAAGTAAAATAAAAAGACATTTCAGCTCTACTTGTTCTACTACTACCAGCACTTAATATATAGCTTTCTTTTAAAAATAAATACGTTCATGTGCTGTATGATTACAAGATGTAATCTTCTATCTTCCCTTCATTCTTCTAAAAAGTCCAGAAGATAGGAAGATGGTCAAGTTTTATTCATTAATTCTCATAGTCTTCACATTGAACATGGAAAGCTGGCTTTCTTTTCCTTGTCAAGATGCAGCACAGCCATCTTTCCAAGCAGCAGGAGGGATATATACTCTCCCCCTATTTTGGCACCATTATTTTCAGGTCCTTTTTTGAGAACAGCAACATAGACGTTTTTAAGATGCCATAAATCAACCTCAAATTATTATATAGTTGTAGAGCAGACTCTTTAAATTACTAAAAATCAAGGTATGAATTTAAATTTTGCCACCAAAAATTGCTGATATGACTTTATAACCAAGATTTAAACAAAACAAAGGAATAGTCTGAGAATTATAAAGCAACCTGCACACACAGTGTATTGCCCAGTTAGCTTGTCAAATCTGATCCTTCTACGTTACAGTGCTGTGTCCTCAGACTGCAAATGGCTGCACCTCAGCTTTGTCTGGTGTTGCAACAGAAGGGTTTTCTGTATTCCAGATCTGACCATACAGCAGAAGGAAACTGCTGCTCCTCCTTTTCCCAGAACTATTGTCAGTGGTCCCGTCTGCACTAGTGGATACCCCCTCGATGGCGAATTCAGACCTGTCCAAGTAAGACAGCTAATTCAGGTTGTCGAGTGTCTACAAAGCACAGGTCTAGTAATGAGGATCACAGTCTTCCACCAGGCTGTCGGTGATGTAGCTGGATTCAAGGACGCTTTCGTAGTAGCTTTTTTCTGCAAATGTGTTCACTGTCCAGGCAACCACTTGAATTCCTTTTGAAGACCAGTGCCTCACATACTCTCTGCAATGAACAAAGACACCATAAGAGGAAGGCTGATTCTACCATATTTAAGGCAGACAGCGCTGAGGCTACAACTGAGTTTTAGTCTTACATCAGTATCACATCAAGAACTATAGTGTGTCATCTTTTCCAACATCATCTTTTTGCATTTTATTATTGTAAACGGGCAAAAGCAACAGTTTTCTTCCCCTTTGAGACTAAACTTAGGATCTAACATAAGATAAAAACGTGGATTGAAAAGATAGAGTCTTAAAATAATAAAACAGCATGCAGTAAAGAAACTAAACAACCTTAAACAACACTAAATGGAACATATTGATTAACATATGCTATGTTAACTCCACCCTTATATACTAATAGAATGCTACTGCCTCCTGATGTATCAGCTAGCTTTAACACTTACTGAGAAACAAAATTTTTCTGTATGAGGAAAGCTGAAACCCCACACAATCGCCACAAGAAACTGTGTACACTCCAATCTAGAATGACATCCATCATCATATACAAATAATGTTTCCAGGAGGAACTGAAACGGGGTGTCCCATCTCCAAAATGACTCAGATGCCAAGGCCTGTGTGTTAGTGCTGTTACAACATTTCTGTCAGCTTGTCTCATCTGGAAGATCAAGGAGAAAAGACTGTAATTCATACAAAAGCCAAGCTGTGTTAAATATAAATTGGGAGAGGTTAGATACAAAGTAGTAGCTTGCATTTGCAGCTCTACCGGAAGCCTTCTCCCCTTCCCCCCCAGATTCTTTTGTAACTCTTTTAGAAAGCTGTTTATGAAATTTTACTGTTTTTCTTTCAAACATACTGAATAAACAACTGCTCTTATGTTAAAAAAAATTGCATAACAGTCAGGCAACAGAATAAAATACATAGTAAATGGATTTGGCAATGAGAATTAGGAAACAGTTTTAAGATTAGTCTACATTTACATCAAAATATGAGGTTTATTTAACAGGTACCTTGCACACAGATACCTGGCCATATGCCAACTGTAAGAGTGATGGACTTTTTTCTACATAGCTTTCAGCATAGAGGGAATTGCTGTAGATTCATATGTGCATCTAATAAGCACAGAGTGCTCTGATAAGATTATGCAGGAGACTTACAATTTATGCTTCATTCGTTTTTTAAAAGTCTTGGCAATTTTAACTTAAAAGTCATCTGAAACTGGGACTTGTATATCTTACTGAAATTCCCAGACAGAACTAAAAAAAATCCAAAATAAACTTTTAGGAAACATCACCTTATAAACAACATCTGGCATGAAAGAACAGACTACGCTGTTGTTATACAAACGCGGAAATTCCAGGTAGAGTTGTTTTAGGGCATCAACTGCCTGCCAATTAGAGATACACACAGATCTTATATAAATATATACACTCATATTTACTTTACACTGCAAAGTCATTTTAGAATAATTCCCTTTAAAAATACTTTCCTGATTTGTGTAACAAGATTGAAATGGAAAGGAGGGAGAAGAAAAACAGCATTGTATTTATACCATTAACACAGAAATGACATTTTGGGTTTTGCCACAAGTCCTTTTCATTATTTTGTTTACAGCAATGAGTAGCATTCTCAGTGTTTGAAACACCCTTAAACATATTGTGGATAAAATTCCGAAGTACTACCTAGGGTTTAGTTCAAGGGGAAAAATGAATTTCCATATTTTGCTATGCTAAAGAAAAAAAATTCTAATTTGCATAAGATGTTAATGATTGATCACCGGTCCCTCCCTTCATAATGCAAATTATAGACAAGCAGGATCCTTAGTTGGAGGCTGAAGATGAGATACTAGCTCCCCTCAGCACAGGCAGGGAATCCACTTTGCTTTGTTTCATGATGGTGCTGTGAGCTGAACTCAACACACACACAAGGCTTATGCTAATTTTAAGTTGCAGCTTCCCAGGACAACAGAATGGGACAAGGGAAGATGTTGTCTTTGCTTTGACAGCCCAGCTTTGGATGACACAAATAGCAGACCCAGTCTCACTCATGTTAGAGAGGGAACTGTACCACATGTGTCAGTTTGAGACCAACAAAAAACCAGGTTAGAAACCCAAAGAAAGGGTGAAGGAAGGTGTCTTAATACAGTAAGCAATACCTGATTTGCATGGCCTTTGACATCGAAGTAGATTATAAGATTGCGATGCATAGACTCCACAACAGCTTCTCTCAGTGTTGGTACCTTTTCACCTTGGAATTTGTTCCTGTAGAAATGGAGAGCTCCTCACTGGAATGCAGTCAAGATACACATGTGCACACACGGGCACACACATCCCCAACTACAAAGAGCTGTTTCCTGGGGATTCCTAAACACAGTTTGCTGATACACTAGTATTAGAGGTGGGATCAGGCACCACAAGCAATGGCAGCGGTAGCGCTCTCACCCAGTAAAAGGCTGCATATGCAGAGGGATATGTGCACATCTCCTCTTCCCCCAGAATCCCACTAGACAATTATATCCTTCCAAATTCAAGGTCTAATCCAATGTTCACTGACCGTGTGTCCCACACTGAAACACTAACCTCAGTTCTTCGCCTTCTTCCTCTACTACCACAAATAAGCCTTCACTCCCAACTGCTGACCACCTATCCACCCACTTCACCCTGCTTTGACTGCGCTCCCTAGCCCTGAGCCAGAAATGAGGATCCTGGCAGAATAAGCAGGACAAGCTGAGGATGTAGGAGAAGCAGCTTCACACACCAGTAAATTATTGCTGATAAGGTGAGAGTAAACAACAAGCTCATCAGTGGTAACTGCCTATGCGGAAGTTCTCACTGTGTGGTTCAGGTGATCACCTTTCCACTAATAGACAGGGAAGATGCTACTTGTACCACAGACTCACAGGTGGAACATTTACAAGAGTCTGGAAATCCCTAATGCAGTCTCTCAGGAGCACACACAAAAAGTTCTTCCTCTAAAATGGATTCACTTACAATACTCTAAAAGTTGCACTGTTATCAAAATTTAGTAATGTATAAAAATATCTTCCCCTGCATACCACTGGAAAGGACCTAATCAGCCACTGGGGTCACAGCTCCTACCTCAGACTACCCAGGAAATCTGTCTAGCTCCTTTTCAACAGTATAATCCTGATGTTTCAAATCCCCAAGACACAATCAGTCAAGAATTGTATGTGCATAAAATTAGTTTTAGGAGAAATTACTCAAGCCAATTTTGACATATAGTGAAACACCCAGTATCTTTAGGGTCCTGCAGTCAATATAGAGGAGGCTTATGTAGAGATTAACCTGTTTCACATCAGGTGCGTGTGAATTTTGTCCTTGAAAGCCAATTATCTTGACTCTGCTTCACTGTTCCTATTGCAAAGATGGGTAAGGAGATATAGTCTTATACACTTCTAAAATCAAATGAGGAGTAACGTATGGGACTAAGTTTTAAATTTACAAAACTTTTCATCAGTGATGGATCAAATCAATAATTCTGTTTATCAAGAATGTTTTTTTCACTATTGAAACAGTAGTTTCAGAATAGCAATAGTTCATTTACCATAGCCTATGTTTTGCAGATGGATTAAGCCTCCTAATTTCATCAAAAGTCAAGTCACACAATCTTCCAGACCCATCAGTTGTTCTTTCTACTGTTTCATCATGCATTAGAATGGGAACACCATCTGCAGTAAATTCAAGATCCAGCTCAACACCCGTTGCTCCATTCTCAGCTGCCTTAAAAAAAAAAAAAAAAAAAAAAATCACATACACAACAGAAGAGAGAGCTTTATATATTTAAGACAGGTACAGCTATAATTAGTTTCTATTCTGGTAAAAAGTCATAAACTATTCATGTTCTTTTCAGTAAGCTTGATCTGCAGAACAAAGTAGGTTTTATCCAAGTTACTGTGAGAAGCATTCATAGTCAACTGAAAGCATATAATCTATTTTACAGTAAAAACCATAGTGATAATGTCTCTGTCTCGGGACTGGGGCTGTTTCAGGATAAAAATGCAGAAAAGAATCTTGCTCTGTCCTTCTGGTCCAATAACTCCTGAGCCCTTAAGTTATATTACTTTCTGAAAGAGAAGAGAAGCAAATGCCTACAGTTTAGATAATTTATAGATTAACACTTTGAAGCCAGAATCAGAGCAGGCCATCAGAGCATAAAGTCTTTGCTTGCACATGGAAAAGCTATCATCCCTTTTTTTATGGCACACAGGTGCAGTATTTCCTTTAAGAGTCAGATTCGCCATTCACATGCAGTACAGTTGATCCACTATATGTGATAGATACAAAACTTCCCAGAAGCACCACTTACCACTGTCGTACTACATAGTAGATGTATGTAGGCAAATCCCTGCTCCTGAGGAATCCCCATATCAGAGAGCAATAAGCAGCTGGGCTGCCGTAGAACATTTCATACATCCTGCTCCTGCCCTGTCTCTTTACCAGAAACTCCTCAGAAAAGCAAGATAATTTGTTCTGAAGGCCAAACACCCTCCTGGGAAAAGAGCCAATGCACCAGAAAGACAAATGTCAGGTATGCATGAGAGGTTACTCTCGGGGTATCTGCCAAGTAAGGAACTCTATTGTGCAGCTTCAGAATTTATCAGAACGGAGCCCTGCCTCACCCAAAGGCAAGAAACCACCAGAGCAGCAACATCTCATCATCACAGATACCATACATTTGAGAGACTGCTAATCACAATTTCAAATGATTCTCAGCTTTTGAACCCTGACTGCACCATGATGCCTCGCAGATGAGACAGCAGTAAGTTTCATGGCAGGGCTATGAAGCTCTCACAATACCAGATTTTCCCATAACTGTGGATTCTCATTACAAATCTTCAGGGCTTAAAAAGCAAACAACCTGTTAGTAGGTTGCTGTCTACTCTCTATAATAATCTATTACAACATCATCAAAATAGTCTTTCATTACTGCTGCACTGCTAAAATATACACCAGCACCAAGGATATAATACAGTTCCCACAAGAGTCGGATCTGATCAAACTGTTCTGAATCTGCTTGTGGGTGAAGGGCTGACAAGCCACACAGCTTCGTGCAGCAAGTAGGAAGAAGCTGGAGTTACCCAGGGTGACGAGGGCTTGCTGCCTGCTGAAAAGGCAGATTATCACACACAACCCACAGGCTTGTACTACCGCCCACCGATTTCAGTCTCTCACACACCAGACCTACAGGGAGACAGGCTCCCCGAGGCCTCCTCTGTCTCTACAGAGCGTTTGGCAGCTTTGCCTCACACTCCTAACCTCGTCCCAGGCCCCGTACCTCCCTGGGCGGCCGGGCACGTTAAACACGCGTCCAGCGGCCGCCGCGGCACGGTCGGCCCGCCGGGCCGGGGCAGGAGGGGCTCGGGGAGGGGCGGCGGGCATGGTCCCCGCGGGGCCCCGCCGTGCCGCCGGTGCAGCCGGAGCCGGGAGACCGCCCGGG
>JAVJGG010000061.1:10710257-10737032 GCA_035590195.1 Aviceda cuculoides
GGCGGCGGGCGTGGGGCAGGGCGGCCGAGGGGAGAGGCGAGGCGAGGGGAGCGGGCGCCCTGCCGGGCGGCGCGGGGAGGGCTCGGTGCGGGCGGGAGGGAGGCGGAAAGGGCCCGAAGGGGTGTGAGAGGGGAACAAAAGCGCTGGCAGGCCTCGGCCCGGGCGCTTGGCTCTGCTGTCACCCCGGCGGGGCCGGGCAGTGCCAGACGCCTGGGCTCTTGTCAGGAAACGAGGCTGGAACGTCTTTTCCGGGTGGAAGCATTGGCGGCTGTTGGCAGAGGGATGTGTCGGGGAGGAGGCTCAGGGGAGGGAGACGGATTCTTCTCAGGCCCCTGAATGTGAAGGCTGGTCTTGCTTTAATACCAGCTTAATTCTTTTTGCAAGTTTTTACAATTGGCTGCAATTTTATTTATTGGGTTTTTTTACAGTTGATAGGATCTATCTGATAGTCGTGGGAGACCTTAAAGGTTTAATCTATGATGGAAATTGTTAAGGTTATCTGTAGTGTATGTAGTTTTGTAAATCCTGATTATCTCAATGCTTGCTTGCTTCTCGGTGTACCTGTCATCTTTTTTTGCTCATATATGTGGATTCTATTTTTATATGGGAAAAAAAGAACAGCTTTGCAGCTTTTGTTAATGGTAGGAAGACGAGAAACTTAACTGAGTTTTCTAACGTTTAACTTGTTTCCCAGAATATAGTGATACAGAATTAGTTGTGATGTTGTTTTCCCTTCGTGGTCTCGGAAGTATATGGAAGGGTAATGTTATTACTCTTTGCAGCTTAGTTAACATGAAGATGGAGGACTATGAAATATTCTGTAAGAAGCATCTTTCCAGAATCCAAGAAGAGGCAATAAAAAGAGAAACCTCTTTCACTGTTCAGCACAGAAGTATCTCCCTCATTCAATTCCATGGTGTTCCTGTGCTTTCCCCTCTGGTAAGGTTTTTTTTTTTTCTTTTCTCTTCTTCCCTGGTGTGCTAACTGTGCTATTGGCACTAGCTTTGATGTCCACATGTAATGATTCTGCTGAAGGTACAGCTCTGTGTCAGGTATCATCTGGCCTACTGCTTAGTGTAGTCTAAGCATTCTTAGCCTTAATTTTACAAAGTAAAGGGGGAAAATGTAGTCAGTGTGAAAAAAAAAAAAATTTGCTTTGATTTCTTGGAACTTGTTGTCTTCACAAGGGGAGTAAAAATGTTTGTGTTATTAAAAAGATGAACGTTATTGCTGGGCTTAACTTCATGTAAAATCGTGTTGACATTCCAAATATTGAATGTGTGAGTTCGTTTAAAAGTGTCAAAAAAAAAAAAAAGTGCATATAGGAAATACTGAGATAGTTAAGCTTTTAATTACATTTCACTTTTGCATGTGTTTGCAGCTTCCTCTAATGTATTTCACAGGCTCATCAATTATGTTGTCATCCTATGCTTAATGCAAACAGAGCCAAGCAGAAGACTGTTGGTAGTTTGTGCAATAATGCAGCTGATTTCCTTGTTCAGCGAGGGGAAGTATGAACGGAGAGACTTTCTAACAACGATGTCCAAAAATCATGATACAGATATACATTGGAGACTAAATGATATATTGTAATATTTTTCATTTACAAATGGGTGGATATTTTAAGGTTTCATAGAAGAAATGCATAATTTGACTTGAGACTATTTAATTTTGTAGAACTTTTTGAAACCAATTTTTGTAGATGTAGCTTTGTAGATCTAGTTTTGACTTTTATCCAAACCACATATTCTAAAGTAGTAACTCGGAAGATTTTCAGATTCTAATTGTCAAAAGGATCCAGAAGGCTGCTTGCATATGTTTCTGCCTTGTTGTGAAATTCACCTATGGTTCAAGAGGGCAAGTGCAGGCTAGCTCTTCATAGAGCTTAATGGTTTTAGTATGGGTAGGAAGATTGGTCGGTCACAGAGGGCTCTACAGGGTGCCCAAACCTCCCATCTCCATAGGGGACTGAGAAAGAGCTGCCCTGCAGTCTTGAGTCCTGTGTCATTTGAAGTTGGTGCTGTAGCATGTAATGTTCATGCAATTTTTTTTCTAAATGACCTTTTACATTCATGTTTATTTGCATGTGTGCCTAGAAGGCATTTTGTGCACCTTTCATTAAAAGAAAAGTATAATTGGTCAAAAAGAAGCTGGCATTTAAAATGTGTGGAAAGTCTCAACTTAAGTGATTGTTATTCTATTGTTTTGTTCCGTTGTTTTTCTTTCTAATTTACTTCTGCAATTCTGTACTGATATCTGCATTTAGTGATATAAACCATGTTTCTTACACTCTTTTTTGCAGCTTAACCTTGAAAAGAAAAAGGAAATACAGCAATATAAACAGAAAGCACTGGACCTAGAGACCTGGAGACAGAACTCCCGGAAAAGAGCTTTATTGAATCGTGTTCAGGAGATTCTAGAAAATGTTCAGGTAGTGTTAGTCCAAAGCCTTCTTATAGCTTTACAGAAAACCTCTGCTTATAGACATTTTGAGAAAGTGCTGGGGTTTAAGTATTCACCAATATAAACATGAAATCAATAGCAGGTAACTCTCTAGAACCAGCACTTTCTAGTATTTTGTGCTATGTGACCTGATAATTGATTATTTATTGATAATATCTATGTTCATTTTAATGTATGGGACTTGCTTTTCACTGCTTGTTTTGGTATATGCAAAAGACAGACCTCACCAGGTGGGTGACTGTTGCTTTTGTAACAGTGTTTGAAACAAATAGATTGTAAAAACAAATGAACAAACCCCCCAGTGTTAGAGCAACTGGTTTGCTTCATTTGGAAGCTTGTAGTTTAATCAGAAAATAATCTGTATTCGGCCTTATGATTACAGAGTTAAAATTACCTTCACAGCAACTTGTGTTCTGTTGTGAGCTTTATAATCTTACTGCAACTATTTTTTTTTCTTTACTGCTTCAATGATGAATTTAGTAGAGGTTTACATGGATAAGACTATTAAATACATCTAATCAAGCAGTATTATTTGTCTTTGAAACAGTTGTAATACAGTCTTTAAATTAACCTGTTGCTTAAACAAGTACAGTTAACACTGAATTTTTTAGTTACTAAGGTGGCAAACAGAACTTACTAGTTTGCACTGTTTACTGGAGTGTACATGGCAAGAGTCAAGTTGGGCTTGGGATTTGAAGAGCAGACCAGGAACATGTGTTCAATACAAAAATAAGTTAGCTTTTTTATTTTTTCAAAGGTGTCCCCTTGATAATTGAGTTGCAACACATAGGATAACCTATAGGATAATTGTAGTGTGAAAATCCTTTTAAACAAATGCTGGCTAGAAGTAGCATGTAATTCTCGCTTAAATAAAGTTGGTTTTCCAACTACTCGACAAATGGAAACTCATATTTAATTGTTTCTGTATTAATAAAAAACCGAACAAATTATTTTATAGTTCCACTATTTTTATTAGGAATTACGTTGATTTGTTCTTAGTAGTCTATAGGTTAGTCTACTTTTCATGCTGAAATTTTGCAATGACATTTCTTATTTAATGTAAACGTTTTTTAATATTTTAAGAGGAATCTTGCAAGATAATTTGAAGCCATAAAATTATTTGAATATATCCAAATTACCTTATGAAGAAAAGAGCATCTTTGCATTCAGATACTTGGTATGAGTAAAAATTCTGAGTGGACCATTATTCAAATTATATTTTAATTCCAATAATCTCTTTCTCATTGCGAAGAGCTCTGTATTGTAAGTGATCTGTAGGAAATTGGTAACAGTCAAACTGGAAATTTTTATTGTTTTTAAGGTGATAACATTCTTTTTTTTAAATTCAGGTGAAGCTTGCAGAAACCTGAGAATCTGAGATTTGATTGAAGATACGTGATTTTTTTTTTTTCAATTTTTATTTGCAGATCAGGAGAAGACCCAGCATGAGTGATGTGAACATACAGGAGGCTGAGAATAATTGCCCTGATTCAGATTCAAAAGCTTCAACTGACTTCACAGCTCTATCAGATGTCAGTGTGGCATGTTCTTCTGAAAGGCATGGTTCCACAGAGCTTGAAAAGACAGCAGAACTTGTGCCATCAGATACTACTGGGCAGGTGACATCCGCTGTGACAGAAGTAGTTAAAGCAGCAGAAGAAAATGTTTTTTCAAAGCAAAGTGAGAGTTGCTTCTCAAAAGATGTACCTTGTTCAAGGGCTGCGTCTCCTGACAACATACATAATAAGCTTGCGTCACATGCTTTGCAAAAAAAAGAGGGACTAGGAGGGTTGCCATCAGATGAGGAAGTCCAAGATCCGTATGTAATGAGTCTTCAGAACCTGATGAAGAAATCTAGGGAGTACATAGAGAAAGAGCAAACCAAACGTAGCTCAAAAAGTAATTCAAAGAGGAGTATGAGTGAAAGTCATTCAGATAAAGAAAATGATGGTGTTAAAACAACTGACCCTGTGAAAGAAAGAGGAAAGCTTACTGGCAGAAGTTGCACCACTCTGACACTTGATAAACCCAGTCTTAATAAATCAAATACCCTTCTCCAAGGTGCCTCTACTCATACAAATAACACAAGTATGTCCACTTTATCCAGTTTTTCTAAAGTGGACATACCTATGAGAGTTGGAACACCCCCATTGGTGGATTCGGATTCAGATGAAGAATTTAAAAAGACTTCTATGTTTGATCGTGACAGTAGCATTGTCAGGAGCCTCACGGGCTCTTACACCAAATTGCCAAGCCCAGAGCCAAGCATGAGCCCTAAAATGCACCGAAGGCGCCCAAGACCTTTATCAATGGGACACATTGTTATAAACAACCCTGTGAATGCTTACGAGTTAAGTCCTAAAGGCAAGGGTAGAGCGATGGATTTAATCATGCAAGATATTGCAGATAAAAATAATGTGTCTGAATCAGTGCCAAAGTTCATGGTGGACTTCACTATGGTTTGCCCTAGCAGAGTTCCTGGTGTCAACAGGAATTCTTCAGGCCCTTGTGATGGGTTGGGGGTGGGCAAACCAAATCGCCATTCCTTTGGGCACTTGGAAAGCAAAGGAACGTTGTCAGCTGCAGTGGGAGGACAGGTAGTGATGGACGGCAGAGGGCCGTATAAGGTAGAGAGTAGTACTAATATTGTAGCTCCAAAATTGAATGACCCGTTTGCCATTAGTCAGTCTACAGTAACACAGAAGCTCCTACCTATGAATGAAACCAAACCACCTAGTTTGCTAGAAAATAATAAATGTAATTCTCCAGTAGAACTCAATAAATCTTACGATGTAGAAAACCCATCCCCACTACTAATGCAGAGCAAGAATATGCGACAGCAGATGGACACTCCAAGTGTTTCCCCAGCAAGTGAGCAGTTTGTAGAAAATAGCTTTGAAAAGGTAAAGCGTAGACTTAATTTGGACACCGACAACTGCCAAAAAGAAAACAGTCCCTGTGTTCTAACAGTTGGAATGGAAGAACAAGAGAAGCAGTGGTTGCAAGAACAGACATACCCTGTGGCATCAGTTTACATTACCAAGAATGCAGCCCCTGATAGTATGGCAAAAGGTAAAAGATTTCCTGTAGTTCAGGGTTTTTCTTCAACTTACTTCTCAGTTTGTAAATCTCTTAGAAAAAAACACAATGATCGTTAGTCACTGGTGTTTCTAAGTATGTAAATATATCAAAAGGCTAAAATTTTATTGAGTGTAAATTATCTTTTTTTCAGTAACCTTATTTAATTTTTAGTTAATGACAAATTCTGAAATTCAGCTTGCTACTTGAGCCATTTTTAATTGCTACAGAATGGAGTAATTGCTGTCTTAGAAGTCACTTGGAGTCAGAAGTCTTCTAACAGTTATTTGTAACAAATATGTGACTAAACAATTTATGAGGAAACATCAGCTAAAACATTGTGTATCAGTTTTGTGAATTCCGTATTTATTCTCAAGGGTATCATTTGACAGCACAAATATTAATTTCCCATTTGAATGTAGAAATCGGAATTTGGTTTTACTAAGAAAATTATGTTTTATTCCATGAGGTCTAAGTAAGACTACTGAAAGAAAAGATAGCCTGTGCAAATTAAAAGAAAATACCTTTTATTGGGTTGCAAATCACTATATTGGTATTTTCTTTGAATTCAAGACTGTGTTACGTTTGTATGTGTCTACCAAGCAAGCTGAAGTGGCGTAAATAGTTCTAATTCACTCAAGCAAGTGTAGGTATACTATTCTTAGAGCTAGATTATTTGTGTTCTTATTTTAATACTGGCTCAGTTGGTGTTACTGCTGTTCCATTCACGTGCTTGTCCCACAAATATGAACATGCATATATTTTGAAGGACTGTCGTAACTGATGAGGTTCTTAGCAATACATAATGGAAACCTGATGTCAAAGATATGTTGTACTTTTTTACTGATGATGCAAATTACTCCTGTTAAATGTGTGTATGTCTGTGGCAAAGATCATATAGAAATTATTTAATACTTGATTCTTTGTAATGTATCTTCTCAGAAGATATTTTAAAAACTAAAATGTTGGCCTTTGAAGAAATGAGGAAAAGACTTGAAGAACAGCATGCACAGCAGCTGTCGATTCTGATAGCTGAGCAAGAGAGAGAACAGGAGAAATTGCAGAAGGTAAGGTAAAAAGAGGAAAAATTCTAAGCAAAGGGCATGTGTGTTGTGTTGCAGTTTGTCAGGAAGCAGTTGGTTTTAAAATATATATCCTATTGTTTTGCAGAGTTAGAAAAGTAGTCTTATAGTTGATTCTTTCTTTTGTAGGAACTGGAAGAGCAGGAGAGAAAGTTGAAAGGAAAGAAGGTTGCTACAACGGAAATAGAAATTTCTAAAGTGAATATTAACAGTAGGATGGAGTTGGAGTGGAGGAAAAAAAGTGAAAGTGGCTTGCTGGAAAGTGTGCAGTCTCAGCTGGAGACAGTCCATAATGCAAACTCCACCAGCATTGGTAAAACTGAGAGGGTGGAATATAGATTAAATGTGATACATTTTGCTCTACAGTACTTGACTGGACCAGCTGCCCCATTGTATTGATAAATGCAGTGTTCCTGTCCTCGGGCACTTGTTGGTCAGATATGCAGACAGCTGTTGCCTTCAGCTGTTGACAGCATATATGAAACAAATTCTGTGTTGCATCTTTGTCTAGCTGGCATTTAGCACAGTTTCAGCTATCCTTGTACTGTTCCATGTATTGCATTTGTTACAGAATTGTTATAGGGCATACTTGAGGAAAACAAGCTAAAAGTAAACTCATTTGATCAAGAACGAGGATGTGGATTTGCATCATGTCACAGAAGGTTCATCCTCGTATGTAACTGCACAGCAGCGGGCCAGGTGTTCTTGTTTGTGCAGGAGGATTAGAGGGGCTACGCCAAGGAGTCTCAGCTGCAAGGAAATACAGCTGTAGCTGATGGGACACCTCTTACCTGTTCCAGAACATTATGAAATGTTTTGGTTTGTCTTCTGTTTGGCAAATTTTGCTAGGAAGTGAATCGGAAATATTCAGATTGCTTCTTGGGTATAATCGACCTTGTAATCAAAGCTGCTGTCTCTGAGCTGAGTGTATGCACACACATGGTCATTACTTTATGGAAAAGAGTGTGTTGAACTGTACATTCTTTGCACGCAGGTTTTACTACACCTAACACCTTTGCTTCAACAAGTGAAACTTCATTCTTTCTCTGGGGACCATCAGGTAGTGGAGTTATAACAACCTCAGTATCTAGGCCAAGTAACAGGATCAAAACTAGGTGGACTCAGGTAAGGAAAAAAAAGATTTATTTATAGCTTAAAAAGCCCTCTAGTTTTTGTAAGACACTGTTAACTTGATAATAGCTCTGCAGTAATAAATCTCACAGAAAAGTTTAGTATCCCTTCCTATATTGACTTCGATGACGCGCGAGAACTGTATAGGATATTTTTCTAGTTGTTCATATATGCAAAATAATTCTATAACAATATATTGCTTCTGCTAAGTTAGTTTTATGGTGGATACTTCTGGCCTAGCCAAAACCTTTATCAACAGCTTGTTTCTTACCTGAAAACTTAGATCACATGATTGATGTTATTTGAGCAATAATTCATAAGTCTTTACTTTTTTACTGAATGCTTAGAAAACGCTTCTTTTCTTTTAAGGTTTTCAGTCCAGAGATACAAATGAAGTTTGATAAGATCACTGCTGTGGCAAAGGGTTTTCTCACTCGTAGACTCCTGCAGACAGAAAAACTGAAACATCTTAAGCAAACTGTGAAAGTAAGATTAGAATTTTTATATTATGCAGCTTGTCCTCCTGTTTGTTTTCGTTCCTATCTTCATTTGACAGGTGAAATCATGCATCTTCTGCTTTCAGAAGAATTTGGGAATGTCTGTCACATGAACATGTTTGAGTGTTACATTGCTTAGAGTCATAAGGTCCAAGTCAAACACAGAATATATGTCCTACACGTACAGTTTGTAATGATTGCTTTCTTGTGAAGGATTATGCTTGGTGCTTAATCTTATTTTTCTGCCTTCCCCAGGATACTATGGAGTTCATAAAAAATTTTCAGTCTGAAGCCCCATTAAAAAGAGGAAGTGTTTCAGCACAAGATGCATCCCTTCATGAAAGAGTAATGGCTCAGGTGACACAATTTAAACCTTTTTTTTCCCTAGCTATTCTGCTTTTGTGGTATAAATACCTAAAATCTTCACAGTGACTTTGTTTGAAGTAAAAATTTTAAATCATGGCTGTGAAGAGAAGATTCCATTTTTGTGTTGACACATTAAGAGAGATTTCAAAATTATATTTTCAAGTGCTTTGTTTAGATTGAAAGTGAGAAGAGCTTGATGATCAAAAGCACGGGAATGTTGACTGAATATTTCATTAAAATTTTAATTATTCTTTCCAGCTGCGAGCTGCTCTGTATGACATCCATGACATCTTTTTTGCAATGGAGGCATCGGAAAGAATGAATATTCTGCGCCATGATCGTGAAGTTCGTAAAGAGAAGATGCTCAGGCAAATGGTGTGTTATATTCAAGAGAATGTAAATTGTCTTTAAGACTTTAAGTACTGAATCATTTTGCTTTTAAGAGATTATTCCTCACCCAGTAAAAAGTTTTTTAAATCTAAATTGTTGTTTAATTATGCTTCTGTAGGTAACTTTCTTCGAATAAAAATAAGAGGTCAGTGCAGTAGCAGATTATTATGTTGAAACTTTTAATGTGTAGATGTATAAAAATTAGAGTGAAAAACATGGTGAAAGTAATAACAAAAAGTCCATAGCAAGAATTTGTTATGGCATACAAACTTTTTTAATCTGGTAATATAAGGAAGATCCTTTCATTTTAAAAAAGAAAAAAACCCCTTTAATTTAGCCTGAATGTGAACTTAGTACTGAAAATACTGTTGGTTTTGTTGTTTGTGGGGTTTTTTAATTTTATTTCTTTAAATACGGGCAGGTCAGATCAGGTTAAGCTCAATGAGAGCGGTAACTAGAGTTATTCTCAGTTCTTTTGCTTTTTTAGGATAAAATAAAGAGTCCAAGAGAGAGAGCAACACTTTCAACAGCTACGCAGAAATCTCTGGACAGGAAAAAGTACATGAAGTATGTGTGGTTCTCTGGTGGTGGGGTGTGGGTTGCAAGAGGATGAGTAGGAGGCTTTGGAAATAGTGAAAAAGAAGTTTTTGGAGTAGGAGGTTCTTTGCAAACTAATGTTTCTCCTAGCGAGAATGAATAAAAAACAGTCTTCGGGTGTGTGTTGTCTTAGTAATAGTAGTTTGCTCTTACTTTTAAGGGACTTCTTGTTTGAATGGGAGAAGAATGTTTGTTCTAAGTTGTGCATTTATGCTGTATTCCAGTGGTGAGCACTTAGTTTATGGTTGATTCTGTAAATTGTAAAAAGTGCTCTAAGTTATTTTTATCAGTCTTTCTAAAAAAAGTGCCTAGCAATAGATATACTTGATAGAGTATCTCTGGCAAAGTTTGCGGGGGGGATGGTAGCAAGCATTATCCTGCAACACAGTGGACTGAACAGTTGTGTTACACTTGCTCATGAGTAAAAAGTGATAATTTGTAGTGCTGCTCTGGCAGTATTACATGTAGATGAAGATCTTGTTGTAGGTATTCTCTTACTGTTTCTGCTTAAGACCTACATGATGGTTTTACAATTTAAATATGTTTCAATACTTCTATTTCTCTAGGGCTTCAGAAATGGGAATACCAAGTAAAAAAATAATCATAAAACAAAAAACTCCTGAAAGCCGGTGAGTGAAGATTACTTGTATTAGGATGTTTTTAAAGAACTGTCTTACAATGTCAGATTCTTTGATCTGTGTTGCTGGTTTTGCATCAGTCATCTCAATTCCTGTCACTATTATGATGGACAGTAATGAAATCTGATTTAGCATGGTCTGAGAAAGGGATTTATTAGCTCATTAGAAGTTAGAAAAGATTTATTTTCTTCAGAGTCAGTTCTGAAACGTTATCCTTAGAAATTTTTTATTTATGGCTTTAAATCTCTGTGCTCAAGCTCAAGGTTTTTCACTGAGGTACGCTATTAGTATCTCTTAAGCTTTAGTTTGACACTACTACTTTTCTTAATACCCTTTACTTTGCAATGTAATCATTGATAAGTTTATTGTTAGGAAGCTGTCAGAAGTGGCTTTCTGTCGTGAGGAAAAGTTCTTGCTTCTAGATTGTCTGATTGTTTGCTTAGATCACAGAATTACAGTGTTCAATACTTGCTGTTCAGGAAGACAACAGCCCCGCTCTTATGAGGCCTATCTGCACCTTTTTCTAGTATAAAAAGTCAGATACCTGGCATCCTTTAAAGACAGGTTTTATGCCATGCTCAGCCAAAAGCTCTGAAGACGTGCTGTCTACTAATTCAGTTCGGTCTTCAATGACTAGTTGAAGTGATTCAGTCCTTTCTTCCTGCATGTTCTTATCAATGACTAGGAACCCAAGGCACTGCTGAGGGAGCTTTACCTGTGTGCTTTTTTGTTTCTTTGTTTTAAATAGCAGAAGTAGTAATCCTATTCTGGAATTTTAATTCCTGACACTTTTGCCTACATGTCATCTGCATTACAGAACTTGTTAGCATTTCTGAAATTTGTTACGTGAAACATGATGCATAATTCAGTATTCCTTGTGAGTTTGTTGGGGTTTTTTTTCTAAAAGAAGGGAAAAATTGCTAATAAAAGTTTGTGTTTTAACAGGGTACTTCAACCAAATCAAGGACAGAATGCCCCAGTTCATAGACTACTTTGCAGACAAGGGTAAGGGCACAACATGTTTAAAGCCTAAAGGTGAAAGTAAATGCAAAATGCAAGAGCACAGTGATATCTGAATAATATTTACACATACTGGTGCAACTGTTGTTCAAAGTAAAAATAATTATTTCTCACAGTATTTTGAGAGAGTGATGAAGCTTTGTTTTACCTTATACTGCAAGAAAATATTTAGTGTTCTCATCCTCTTGTGTATTGTCTCCATTTACACTGTTCCAACATTTCTATTTGTAACATTCATTCCATGAAGCTTTGCTTCCACTTAATGAAATATATAATTTTTATATGTAGACTGTAATGCCACAGTATCTGAACTGAATCAGTTTCTTGAATAGAGTTTTAAAAATCTGTTTATGGGGAGATGTTCTCCTATTTAATGTATCTACATAAGCCGTAATAATGTCAATAGGAATTGTACACATACTTAGGAGGCGGCTCTGTGTGACACTGTAAAAATGTTTTTGTGTCAAAGACAGTTTGATAGTGTCTTTATATTTTTGGATACAGCCTTTCAACTTTGTTGCAAGTGACTTATTAATTCTTTTATATTTAATTAGAACCCCTAAGACCTCAATGAAGGGGGTTGAGCAAAATAGAAAGAAGGCCTCAGAGAGCAGAATGTCTAACAAGGCTGTTTCAGGTGTGTAGAAAATTGGTGCTTGGATCTTATAGTAAATAAGTTACTAGTATCTAGAAAAAGTAAATGGGCGATATACTGTTTTCCTTTTCTTGTGCGCTTGCTTTGCTATGTGTTAAATCTAACCTATCTTCAAACAAATATGTGCTGGTAACTTAACCATCCACTTTCAAGTTCTATAAACACAGTATATAGCATATACTGCACAGCTCATTTGCTTTCGCTCACGAGATGCCCAGTCATAAAAAAGTTTGCCAGATATATTCACTGTAACTGTTTGAGAAGCTAATAGTAGTCAAAATAGACTTGGATTAGAATCTTAATGTCATTTGATTTCGTTCCATACACGTGTAACTTGTCTTCAACATGAAGCCTATTGAAAGGACAGGAAGGACAGCTTCAGACTTATCAGCGGGCATTCAGTCATCATACATTCCTAAAATACTGTATATTACTGTAGCATCCTACAGAACGTTTGAGTCTTAATGACTCAATTTTAAAAGTGCGATATTCCTGCACTTACATACAGGGATTACTGATTGGTTACCTTTTGTTAGGAAGGTTTGATAACAGTGCCAAACCTCTCAGTTTTCAGCCTGTTCAGGCATGAAAGGAATAAAGCTATGAAACATCTTAAAGAATTTCCATTTTTTTAGTTGGATTTTAAATTTCTTAAGCGACAAGCCTTAATTTATCAAAAGGTAAAATGATTTATAGGTTTTAAAACTGTTTAAGATCTTAATTACACTTTGTTCTTAAAGGAGAGTTCTGCAAGTCAAGTATAAAAATTGGGCATTTTGGGGCTTAATAAGGCAAATTTGTAATGTAATAGGATTTCAACTGTTTTCCACAGTGATCTGAATTACCTTTATGTATTAAGTATCAAATCTTTCCTATAAGGGAAAATCTTACTTATGACTGACCTGGAGCAATGCTGGCAGGGAGTATCTGCGAGTTTTAGTGTAGTGTCTACACTGTTTAAATGTTTTCCCAGAGTGTTTGGTCTTTTCATAGTACTTTGTGAAGCCAAGAGAAGTGGCCATAGAAGGACGTATAGTAAGAAATTATGCATACACATCTGTAGCATTTCAGTTTGAAGAAGGAAAAAAAAAAAAGGAGAAAATAAAAAAAGCAAACGATGAGATTACAATCAATTTATTGTTTTTTTCTGTTTTTTTCTGTTTATTTTTCTGTTGCAAATGCTCCTGGCAGTGCTGTCACCACTAAAGTAGAGCAAGGCAGTTGTTGCACACAGTGACACTACAGAAAAATTAGCAAAGGTAGTAAATAACCTCTCTGAAATATGAAGAAGAAAATAAAGTAAGCAATATAATTTCAGCAACCAGAGGTAGCCATTAAGGCAAGTTTTCACCTGCAAGTTTGCAAAAATGTGTCTGGTATTAACTAGTAAATGAGAGTGCTGAAGAACAGGGACAACAAAACAATCAAGACCTCTGGGAGTTACAGTATTACAGAGGTTGTAAAAGAGTAGTAGTGTAAGGGTGCTACTGGTGTCAAGTTCAGTAGCAATTTGAGATTTGGATGCCATCCCCAATGTCATATAATTCATTCTCAGCTCAGCTCATAGTGATCTATATTGTTTTTTTACATTTGCATCTGGCATCAGACATCCAATTAAAGCATTCTTTCTCACTCTTCTGTGTTGGCAGCGTGTGCTGCTCTGCTAAGTAAGTCTCTTAGTTTATCTTAGTCATAATTATCTAAGTCGTGATAGTTGATACTTGGCAATGAAAATAATTCTTTGGGATATATCTCTAAATTTCTCTTTGCCTTTCCTTATTGCTCTTTGTTGAATATCTGGAAAGCTATTTAATGCCTTCTATAGTGGCCTGCTTGGAACTTAAAGCAGATGTGGCTAATCCATTGTATGCTGCCTAGTTCTTGTTGCACAACATAAACTCATTTAGTGTTTGGATGTGTCATGTTCCCATGGCGTAATACCAATACTTCCATATGCTCCTTTATAAATAGGTTAGACTACTGAATAGAAATGCTTTCTGAAATTATTAGATGAGGAACACATCGCGTGAAAGAAATAATCTGCATGATTTTGCAATAACAAAAAAAACTTAAGTTGAATACATTTAAATAGAACATGGTTTTCTTTATATATGAATAAAATGTGAATAGGGAAAGACTTGGCAGTATGTCGAATAGGGGGGTTTTGTTAATAACTTTTTTTAAAATATGGGGTTTTTTTGAAGTAATAGAAGTATCTTTTTTCAAGAGAGATCCATGAAAGTAATCTGTAGCGAGGCAATAAGTTCTGTCTGGGAAGGACCATAGACAAACTATAATCTCAAGTCAATTTGAAAAGAAAGTGTAAAAAGCCAAACAAATGCATATACTTCTCTTATTTTAGTAGAAGTTGTGCATGTTGGAAAAGAAAGACTGGTAGCAGTGGCTTGTTCTAGGCAATACAGAGATTTATTTATATCTGCAACTATACCAGTCTGCTGTACTCCTAACCTGTAATACTTAGATTTAATTTCTTGTCTTCATTCATCCCTGACTCCCAGTTAAATTGTGCTTGTTAGAGGGGCGAAAGGGAAGGAGGGTTAGTAGAATACAGCTATTATAAATACATTCAAATTAGTCATGAGACAAACCCTCAGAAAAAAACAATAATGTACTCATCCAACTTTCCTTTTTTTTTTTTTTTCTGTTCTTCTAATTGTTGTTTTGAATTCTGTCTGCAAAGTGCTTCGTAGCTTTAATACCTCTCTGATTGATCGTTGTCATTTTCTGGCAAGAAGTCATTTTGTTTAGGAATCAACTAGTGATCCTAAATTTAGTTTTTGTTGTTTTGTACTCCTTCAATCCGAAGTTCCGTGCTAAAGAGAAAAGTACAAACTGATAAATCCATGAAGAGCCTTATCTGATGATTTTGTTGTTGTTGTTGTTGTTGTTGTTGTTATTATTTTAAATAGGACCGAGGTAGTCAGTCAACAGCCTCCAAGCTGTGCCAGGCGAGGCATTTAATGTGGTCTGATTGTATTAGAAAGAAGGTGCTTGAGGTCAGGCCGCTGCTACAACTAGGCATGTTCATCTCCTTTGTTTCTGGCCAGTCTGAGTAAGTGTTGCGGAAAAGAAATGTGGGGCACGAGGCACACCGAGTATTTGGGTGGCAGCAGCACTCGGCCAAGCGTGGTCTTTCCCACGTGCCTGCCCAGCCTGAGCGGGGAGCGGGTGGCCCGCGTGACGTGGTGTGTGCTGCGAAGTGTGCCAGCATTCAAGCCAGCGCTTCAGGAAGGTGTCAGACTTGCTGTGTGTGAGTAGCAGGTCAACTGTGTGACATAGGAGAGAGGCCTCCTGTAATTGCTCCCCCTGGCACTGAGAAAGGTTGGGTGATAATTCTGTTCAGAAGGACTATAACTCTTTTTAATAAAATTTGGCTTCTTCAAACCTAGTGCTGGGTTTTTTACACTTCCCTATACTGTCCTATTCCGTATGTGGGATTTTTATATAACTTGTGCACTTGAGGAGAATTAAGAGGTTTTGTTAAATCACTAATAAAGCGTCATGCCTGTCAGCCTGGTTGTTTGTCCTACAAGATCACAGGTGAGCTGAAGAGTACAGCACTGGAGAGTGCTGGGCCAGCGAGAATGCCTTTTTGTATAGTGGGAAACAGTGTTCAGATGTGAGGGATCCTGCTGTGGCAAGGTCTCTGTGGGCATTTCCAAAGCTGCTTTGCACTGTGCTGAACGTAGCCCTTGGACACCTGTAAGTAACCGCTGCAACTCTGACAAGGAGTAACTGAAGAGCCTAAAGAGGACTGGCACTTTATCTGTCACGTTCATTTAATTGCTTGCCGATGATTTCTCTTCCATGGCTGTCTTCCATTTCCACTGCTCTGCACCATGTGGTAGATGTTTGCTCACATTGCTGGACACTCTCGGTAACTGCCTGAACCTAACGAATGCTGAGTTGTGCTACTTTTAGCAGCCTGCAGTGCTAAATCCTTATTACTGGAAGATACTTGTGCTATGCATAGTATACTATGGTTTTCTAAATATACATAGAGATATTTTTTTTGTTGTTATTGTTTTTACACTTGAGCAGCTTTCCTTTTATAAGGGCTCTGCCTGATGACCTTAATCATACTGCACTTTTAATTCTGCTTATGTATATTGACATATGGAAACCCACAGCTGTCTCTTCGTTTATTCATGTGGCAGCTGGGGAAGAGGAAAGAGTTATCTTAAATACTTGACTTGTATTATATTTTTTTAATTACTAAATTCTTCTAATTGATAGTTTGTTTGAAAGTAGTACGTGGCAGAGTTCCACTTATCAGTCATTTAATCTCTGTCTTGGGGATGTGACAGACTTATCTTTTAAAATGTTGGGAACTGTAGTTGTGGATGTTTTAGAGTAGCAAAAAAGAAGGTGGAATAGTTACTGAGGAAGGAAATACTTTAAAATGTCATTATTTTCCAAACCTATAGGGTGTAACATTATGAAAACTGTAATTTTAAAAGTAGCCAGTGAATATATAATACTACTTTAAAAAAAAATTGTCCTAAACTTTGTCAGCTATTTTTGTTGAATAATCCTGTTACAAAAACCAGTAATAATAATTGTAAAATGGTAATGTTTCTACTTCATTTTTAGGAGCATATGCAGGAAGAACCCAAAGAAAGAAGCCAAATGTTGTGACAATTTAAGAAGACAACACTCACTGGGATAAAATGGCTGGTTTTTAATTATGGCATTTTCAGCATTGATTCAAATATTTCATCTTCTATACGTGTATGTATATTTAGAAATTATAACCATACTTTGCCATTTCCAGACAATGATACATTAATACAGTCATATTGAAGTAATAAAGGGCTGTGAAGCTCTAATACTTGTGGAAAAATTGCATGTTAAAACTTATTATATATTCATATTACTGTGTACACTTAAGATTCATAATCTTGTTTGTTTAAAGACCAGCATAGGGCAACATTAAGTTAATTTGTGACTTTTTCACACCCTCTAATTCTTGTGTCCGACATACGCTTTTTGCATTACTTAAAATTGCAATTTCTGTGTATACTTGCTACCATAAATAAGTCGTGTGTATGTATTTTTAGTTTCATACCATAAAGTTAAAGCATTTAAGTAAGGCAAAAAAAAAAATCAAACAAAACTGAGCTCTTACGTCAGTGAATTTGTCGGCAGCCTTTTTGAATGTACTTTCTGTATGAATGAGATTACCTCAATTTAAATATTAATGGCCTAAAAGTTTTGCATTTCTGCCGAGTTGGACAGACATGGATCCAGATTAACTGCTGGGCAGACTATACCGAAGTTGCGCATTTATACTTGTGGTGGATCAAACACTGTGCTAAAAGAGTCCTTTATTTTTTTCCTTGCTGCCTCCTGCATTTTTTTTATGGGAACAACTTTTGGCCAAGATGAAGGGAAGTATATGTTCTACAAAAATTTCAGAAGGCAAGATTTTAATTGTTTTACCATTTCAGACTTGCAAATGATTGTCCATAATAATAATTCAGATATCTTATGTTTTGTTGATGACAGTTGCAGTTTTTCTAAGCAGTTTCTCTTCTACCGGGATCTAAGAGGCCCTTGTACCAAAATCATGATTTCAGTGGAGGAGCGGGGAAATCCCTACCAAATCCCAGCAAACACACTCTTACATTTATGAAAATCTGACATTAAAAGATCATGCTCATATTTTGCCTTGTTCTTCATATTGGTGGATGTTATGCTTCAACTTGAGGGGAGCAGAAGTCTGTAACTTCTGTCTTTTAATTATCTTGAGACATGATGTTAACATTCAAAGTCCAACAGAGAAAAGCTTGGCTCTCTTAAGTCTTTGCAGCGCTTGCTGTTCTGCTCTGTAACAGTAGTAGTAGAGAACTGACTAGCAGAATGTGAAAAGAGTAATATTTTGTTGCTTTCCCAGTATCGATACAATGCAGCACCCTAACTTTGGAGGCTTTGTAACATGTTGACAGGGATGGAAGAGAAAAAACAATGAGCAAAATTTAATTGTGTTAAATAGTCAGCGTGAAAGAGGAACATTAATGGTGGGATGAGGAGAGTATCTTCATGGGCAGTGATGAGGGAATTGGCTTGCTTGCGGCACTAGTTTTGGCTTTTATCTATCACCAAGTCTGTTCTCTTCAGCTAGTGACATTGTGCAAATGTTTTATACCATGCAGTAAGTTACCCAAATTACATACTTGGAAAATGGCAAAAATGCTGCCTGGACGCTTTGAAGAATGACACTGCTTGGTGGCTCTTTACAGTGGTGTTCATTTGAAAGCTTGCGGGGGGAGGGAGGGCTCCCTTAATGGTGTAAATTTAAGAGTTTACACCAGTGGAGGACCTGCCTCCTCCATACAAATGCTATGGATCTTGAAAATTTCAGACAGAATACTGAAAATGCCTGAGGCAAGCTTCCTGCTCACCCAGTAGGTATCAAAGCTCTGTTTTGGTTCCCAACTTTACTTAGGAGTGGAAAACATCCTAAAAGGGGAAAAATTTACAATGGCAAGAGTAACCTGTGTCACTGGTGACAAGATGTGCTGTTGATAGTGCTAAAAGTTGATGTTTTTAAAGGAAGCTTTATGTGCTGTATTTATTATTAGCATAGGCAATATGTTGATGTAAAAATAGGTTTAGTTTAAGTGTTAGTAAAAATGCTTACCTCCTGTTTGGGTTTCACATCTAAACCTCTTTCACTTTAAGCATGCCTCCAATGTGTGTAATAAAACATTGTAGCACAAGGTTTTTTTAACTTTCATGAGGCCTTTCTCTTGACAAGTGCCAGAATTTTTTGCACTTGATGTTTTGTTTTTATACATATTTATCCTTTTATTTTGTGTGGAATTGTATTACCATGATAAAAGTGTATTTATTTTTGTACTTTATTTCATGTTCACCAGTCTTGCTTTTTACTTAAAACATACTGCACAATAAACTTTAAAAAGAACTGCACTTCTTTTCTTTTTCTGGCTTGAAAATCACTTGATGTAAAACTAGGAAAAGGCAAATCCTATGGTGCAAGGCCTTCTACCTCACACCTCGCCGCAGTTCGTACTGGTCAATAAGGGTCTTCTGACCCGTCCGTGAAAAGCTCCGGCTGTGGCGTTACCCCCGTGTAGTATTTTACACGCGACTCCAAAAAAAAGCCCGGAGAGGAGCTTCCGCGACCGCCCCTCTGCAGCAGCAGCAGCCAGCCCCTCACCAACCGCCGCCACTGAGGCGAGCCGCTTCCCGCCGCGGGGCGGGGCGGGAAATGGCGGCGGAAGGCGCTGCCCGGCCGCCGCGTCATGTGACGGGGCGGCAAGATGGCTGCCTTCCCCTGGTGAGGCTGTGGGGGCGCTGGGTGCTGCCTGCCCCATCTCCCGAAGAGGGGGTTGTGCTCCCCCCGGCCCCGAGAGGGCGGTGGGGAGGGGGGCAGGGTCGAGTAGCGGGCTCTGAGGGGGCCGCGGGTTCCTGCGGCTGTGTGAGGGCAGCCGTCGTCCTCGGCGCCCCTCGCAGCCGGGGGGGGCTGAGGCGGCTCGGAGAACGCCCGGGCGTGCCGGCGAGGGAAGCTGGGGAAGCCTCGTCCCCGGGAAGCGAAAGCGCTCGGCCCGAGGGGACTGGGACCTCGGCGAGTGGCGGGAGGGAGCCGGGGCGCTGGGCACCGCCGCCGCGCTGGCGCGGGACGGCCGTCCGGCGCTTCTCTTGGCGGCCGTCGGGAGAAATGCGAACGCGCAGGTCGGATTTACAAGGCGCTAAGCCACCTGGGGTGCCGGGGCGGCGGTACAGCTCTGCACTGTGCTACCTGGGGGTTCCCCCGCCGCAGCGGGCCCGCCGGTGAGCCCCCCCGGCAGCCGGGCCGTGCAGGGGGGCGGCGGAGGGGCTGCTGCGAGGGCCCGGGCGGGAGAGGACGGCCGCCGGCCTCTGCGCACTGCCGCGCCTTTGCTGTCCCCTGACCAGGCGAGGAAGCCGCTTGTTGGGCTCGGTTTGATCCCGCGGGTGTGCGTCCAGGGCAAGGCGGCGGTGAGGGAACGGCGCGTTCCTGCCGCCGCGGCCGGGCGGTGTCACTGTGGGGCCGCGGCAGGCGGCCGCTGGCGCCGTCCTCGGAACCCGCCGGGGAAGGCGAGGATTTCGTAGCGGGAGCTGAAGCTGCCGGCACCCCTTCGCTTCTGTCGGTGTCTCGCACAGGCTCCTTGGAAGCAGGCGGGGTGTTCGCGGGCTAAGCCGAGGAGGCAGAGCCGGCTTCGAGCGGCGTGCGGTGTTAAAACTTGGTGTGCTGCTGGGGAAGCTGCGCTGCGTGGGGCGTGGAGTGACTCAGTCTGGTGTTTGCTGTGGAAAGAAAAGGATAAAACAGGCACTCTTCCTCTGACAGAGTAAAGGAGAATATGTTCGTAGTTAATTTTTCTTCAGACTTGTTCACGGATGAGCTGATTTTGTGGAAGACTCGCTCTCCTGAGGCTGTTGTTCTTTTAACACATCGAATGTATTTTAACTCCCAGGTTTTGGTGTGGCTGGTGGGTTACAGTCCTGAGCAAACTAGAAATCAAACCTACTGTGGAGTCCAGAAAAGTGATGGGCAGCACTTAGAGCATTAGGATGCCAAAAAGTTTTCCCCATATACATTGTGATGCTGAAAATCATGTCTCACTCTTTCATGTCATTTTAATGTGTTGAGCTGACTTTCATATTTAATAAAAAGTGGAAATAATTGGTGGATTTGAAAGCCATTGTTAATGAAACCAGTTGAGGTTTTATAAAAACACCAGAGCTATGCTTTTTAAAATAAATTCACTGCGATGTGAGATATTTTAAAACTTGAGGTTTTGCAGCTAAGAAAATTTGGGGGTGTAAGACAGCTCTGACACATTAGTTGGCTGTTGGAACTGTTGGTACTTACTTTGAGTGAAGTAAGTTTAGTGGAGTACGTGTGTGTGGTCAGTGACCTTGCAGAGACAGGAATACATGTGGCTGCGACTTGAATTTCTAGCAGTACCAAAACATAATGAAAAACTAAGGACTGCAGCCACAAAGCAGAGCAGTAGAGGTACTGATAAATTGATTTTTACATAATACAGCAATACAGTAGCAGGCTGATAAGTAGGTCTGGTACTACTGATGCAGAAGTGCCTGTGGAGAAATAATGAACAAGAGTAAAATGTTTTAATGCATGTTTTTTCTGTAATATGGAAGATATTGTCATGCTATAGGGTTCAGTAGAATGCTAGCTATTTTTAAGCATTGTTGGATGCTAATTTTAAAAAGATGTTTTGCAGATTAATTGTCTGCATACTGATTAGTCTTCATATGAGGAAAAAAGTAGCACCTGTTGCCACTGAACAAAAGGATCTTGCAATAACAGTGTTCAAATTAAGAAAATTACTGGTTTAAAAATCTGTTGGAGTAGTAAAAAGAGTTCTAAAATAAAAGTAAAGTAGAGTAAAATAAAACTTAGGGCTAGAAGTCATTTTTGTAATAGCTATGTGTAAATATCTAGAGATATTCGTAGACTCGTTTAGGTTGGAAAAGACCTTTAAGATCATCGAGTCCAACTGTCATCGCAACACCACCGTGCCCATTAAACCATGTCCTGAAGTGCCACATTTATCTGGGGGGGTTTTGTGTTCAATATTCAAATAATGATAGGTACATTCACTTGTGGGATGCACATCGTCGTATTATCAGTACCAATATACGTCTAGTGTTGTAAAGAGATTCCTTTCCATTTTACATGCCTTGTTTGTGCTCCCTGTAAGCTCTTTGAAGCGTTTGCTTTAGGAGAAGCGCTGGCTCTGGATGGGTGCTGGGTGCCTGGAAGGTGTCGTGTCCCAAGAAGGGAAGGCGTTGAGTCCAGGCTGGTTGTTCTGCTGTGTAGGGGCTGGCTGTGTGCCGAACCTGGAGTGTGAGGGAGGCACCTGGGTTTGCAGGGCAGGCCGGGTGCTGGAAGAGCTTCAGTAACTTAGGGGTAAGGAGGAAGTACGGTGGTCCCAGGAAAAAAGGTTGTTTACCAGGAGGAGAGAAAAAGGTTGGAAGTTTGGCAAGTGTCGAAGCACAGAGCGGTCGCAATTGCAGTGGTGCTTGTGTGTGTAAAAAGGTTGAAACCCACTGTTACAACAGCACCTGCAAGCAGGGCTGTATCTTGCAGTAAGCACTGGGGATGAAACACCGGTTTGGCCTGGGTCTTATTTTTGTTTACTCTCAGAAGTTGGCTGCACTGCTGTGGCCAAGAAAGGAATGCTTAATCTCCTTTGCCTGGAGAGTAAATGGAACATAATGTCAGAGCAAGCTTGAACTTGTCCTCCGTATTAGCTATGTTACAGGCTGTCTTATCACTTGAATAGCCACATAGTAAATGTACTTTTTAAAGACTTATCTGCAGGGTGAATAGCTCTTCTTCATTCCCATGTGTGTATTAGACATGTATACTTGCCCAGTGATGCCTTACATTATAATTAGAGTACGACTGATTTTGGCCTGGGAGTGGTATGCCAGGTGTGAGCTATCAGTGACATCTTTACTGCTGTTTTGGAAATACCTGTAAAGGAGAGGCATGGAAATACTGGCAGAACTGTAACAGAGTAATAGAAATGTTATAATTAGGCAGCCAGAAAGAGTTTGAAAGATTTTTCACCCTAATGCTAATTAACCCATGAAGCAAGTGAGCAAGGAGAATCATTGAATTGTGGGACAACAGTATATTAAAGAGACTGTTCATGTATAAAGAAAAGGAGCTGGAGATCAAGGAAACAAAGGGAATAAGCATGTTGATTTCACTGGACTCTTTATCTTGCTCTGCTGTATCTCATTAGATGTTGAAGCTTCTCCTTGGAGTAGCACAACCGTAAATTAAACTCATTCTTAATATTTTTTTTAAATGAATCTGGGTTTTTGGGAGGTACATAATATCTATAGAAGAGCTGGCTGCTTGGCACTGCTGGAATTCTTACTAACGAGTTAGTTCTCTGAGTGGGAATGGAATTCTTTGGAAGTTTGGATTAGTTTTTGTGGGAAACGTGTATTATGTGGGGGGGATGCTGTTTGTTTTCGTTAGGAGTCTGATTAAAGAAACCTTTGTGTGTCCACTGGTTTTCCTCATTCAGCTAAGGCCTTAGTGTGCACTATAAACATTCTCAGGATCCTGGATGAAACAGGAAAGAACTATTAGCTGCTCTGCATGTTTCAAACACTAAAAAAAAAAAAAAAAAAATCAAGAAATTATGGAGAATAGAATGCAGAGAAAACATTTTCAAATATATTTTTCTAGATTTTACTTGGATATCTTTCTGCCTTAGTGCTTAACTACTGCTACTACTAAAGGAAGGTACCATGTGGTAGCTATGATGGCAGTTGTTTTAGAAAGCAGCTGTCCTATGTATTTTTGCGAGATCATATTTTAATTACCCTGTTTAACCATTACTACTACTCCATACAATTAAAAGGAATTAATTTCATATATTGATGTGTTGTCAGGGCTATTAGAAAGCATTTGTAACTCTTAAGTCACTTTTGAAATTGTCATCCGGTGCTAGTCAGGGAACTTTTAGTCCCCCCTTTTTTGCCTCCTACATTGTCAAACGTGCTTTAAAAGCCTTTTAAAATATAAATTTATATTTAAGCAATTAAACCCAGAATGAATGATCTGTTTTCTAGTAGAGCAGCATCCTTAAACTGTGATTGATAAATAGTGTATGTTACTGTTAGTTCCTAGTGGCAATGTTGTTTTACTCAGATACTTGTATTTATGTTCTTTTCTGGAATCAAGTCTTTTTTTAATTATAGATGGAGGCCATAGTTCTCACAGTTCTCTTTTATCTGAATATCAGATTCAAAATAAAAACTGAAGTACGTATATTTTTGTGATTTATTTCACTTAATGGCATGCTTAATTTTCATAGGAGATGCACGGCTTTTATACAGGGACTTATACGCAAATGCAAGCATATGAGTACTGATAGTTTTTTTCTTATAATTTGACTTTTGCAACTTTTGTTATGAGTACAGTGAACAGATATAAATAGATTTCTCAGGAAAGAGCTTTGCTACACAAGTGAATCTGTGTAGTCCCTCGTTATATCTGTGCATGATCACTTTGATTTCTTCCCTTGTGTTTTCACACTTACCTTTTTCTTTCACTATTCAGTTTAAAAGATGTGTTTATTAATCTCCATCAGCCTGTCACACATACAAATGCTTGGTTAAATTGCCCTTTTGGTGTCCAATGGAGTGGAATAGAATCCAGGTGTAGAGACAGAATACATTTGAATGGCGAAAAGTAAAATTTCTTCAGTTTTAGTTGATGTATCTCAATAGAGGGAGAAGTTTTGCTCTTTACATCGACTTATTTTTCAACATGCATTTCTTTTTGTAACTATGCTGCATCTATGTAGATGTTGGATATGTTTCTCTGTTCCCAAGTATGTGGTTATTTATGTGCATGTATGCTTTCCCTTTACTCTTTCTTTTTAAGGCACGCGAGATCAAGAAACTATGTTTCAGAATCAGAAGTGTGCAAACTGGAACCTGTACCCTTGGATTTTGGCGATTATCATCCGCTAAAGCCCATTACAGTGAGTTTCTTTTTGTGCTTTTGGAAAATGAATGTGAATTAAAACTGATTGTGTTCCTCTTCTTACTTCCACTCCTTTAAAATCAAAAAACTTTGAAGTTGGTGGTGGTACTAGTGAATTTGCTTTCTGTGTTAGTGGCCTGTTATTTTAGAGGCATCAAAGTGTATTCTGTTGCTTGTCCTCTTCGGAAATTTGCTGGTGCTGTTATGTGTCAAAAACAGTCTCCTTCTGACTAATATAGCATCTCAACTTGTGGCTTTTCTTGGTTGCATTAAATGCTGAATAATGGATAAGTTTAAAATCAAATTGTTGCATTACAAATAACCTGAATAATTGCTTGATGTAAGATTTGGTTTTGGGTTAACTTCCAGTCAGCTGTATGCTTTAAAACATTTATAATTTCTTTAATGGTTGAGAGGCTTTTAAAAATGTGGATGTACAAAAAAATCCAGCTTCAAAGAGATGATAGTCATACGCTAATTAATGATAAATGGACAGCAGCTTCTACTCAGGAAGGTCAGTAGGGAGATAAGATGAAGGCCTTAGGAATGGGTTTGACGTTTCAGGCTTGAGTATTGTACAGGAAAAGTAAAGATGAGACTGGCAGAGGAAATCAAATAGCAGAAAGAGGTTGGACGAGAGGGAGAAAAACAATAAAATAGAGGAGGGGTACTAGAAAAAAATTTAGAATTGTTGTTCTTATAGTTCTTTAGACCCAGAATTGGAAGGAAGAAGAAAAAAGTAATGGAAATGTTAGTGCAGAGTGCCTCCAAATTCAGGGGGAAAAGAGGTGCTTCAATTTAAATGCTAATGCTGATTCTAAAGAGTTTCTTTTAGGTGGGTCTTTGCTTTCATTGCAACAGCATAATTTATGTAGTGCATATTTTGATGATTTATTAAAGAAAATAGGGGGAAGAGGAAGTCTTTTTGTTTAATAGTTTTGAATTTTTCTTTCAGGTTACTGAATCCAAGACCAAGAAAATGAACCGGAAAGGAAGTACCTCTTCTACCTCCTCTTCTTCTTCTAGTTCTGTGATGGATCCATTGAGCAGTGTTTTGGATGGTACCGATCCATTGTCATTATTTGCAGCAGCTGCAGATCCTGTGACGACTACTGCTACCATGGTAACACTGGAGGGCAGTTATCTCAACTAAATAAAATAAAAACAAAGCCACAAAGCCAACCCTGGATAAAATGTATTTGTCTCACTAATTTGGAGGTTAATACAAATAGAAAATATACTCTATTAGTAGAATAAAGTATTCTTTTCTATTACCTGCCTTATGTTGACATTTATTTAAATATGGAATTTTTTTTTTCATATTGTTACTTTTTGGATCAGTAACCACTTGAAACATTAAGCTGAGTTTTATCAGCCTTCTTTTTTTTTTTTTTTTTTCCCCACCCCCCCCAGATTTGTATTTAACATTTGCACTCGTACTCCTCTCATAGGATAGTACACGAAAGAAACGGGATAAAGATGACAGCTCAGCAGTAGGAAGTGACTTTGAACCATGGTCAAGCAAACGCGGTGAAATCCTTGCTAGATACACAACAACAGAGAAGCTCTCTATTGTAAGTGGCAGCTTCTCCAGTTTTATTTATTTATACTAGACCTTTAATGGATTTTGGATGTTGCTGTTTTGTAATTATTTCGTGAGTAAATACTGGTCCTCTAAATATCAGTTTTAATATTGTAGAAAGCTGTACCACAAGCTCTCGCTTACAATGATTGTTTTGGAGTCCACAAGTCTGTTGACACTTAGAAGCCATCACTTTGTCTTTTTGTAACAATACAAATAACTGCTGGTCTTATGTCTACTTCTAAATGATCAGAGGCTTAATTAGCAGTGTAATTATCCTGTGCATTCTTGTAATGCTAATGAGTATGTGTTTTCTAAAAGCTTGCTGCTTCTGTTTCTTCACAGAATCTGTACATGGGATCTGAAAAAGGTAAGCAGTTCCTTTATATGTAACATTAACAGATTTTGCTTGAGGTAGGTTGTAGTGACAGGTTTGTGGCAAGAATGGTTGAAAGGTGATTTCCTCTCCTTTCCCCATTCTGGCATATGGTTGGATCTATGTTGTTTTTGTGAATAAGACTTATGCTGGATTTTTACTTCAAATAATTATTGAAAATCACTGTCGTGGTTTAACCCCAGCCAGCAACTAAACACCACGCAGCCGCTCACTCACTCCCCCCCACCCAGTGGGATGGGGGAGGAAATCAGGAAAAAAAGAAGTAAAACTTGTGGGTTGAGATAAGAACAGTTTAATAGAACAGAAAAGAAGAAACTAATAATGATAATGAT
>JAVJGG010000061.1:10740461-10768907 GCA_035590195.1 Aviceda cuculoides
TTGTTGTGGTGGGTTTTGGTGTGTGTGGGTTTTTGTGTTGTTGTTTTTTTGTTGTTTTTTTTGTTTGTTTGGGTTTTTTTTCGTTTTTTTAAACTTCTCCACAGTCTTCCTCTGGCTCATTTGGGGTGACGGGCTGTGAGGGGGGCAGGGGGGAATAGGACAATTAAATGCTCTTTTGTTTGGCTTGGCCTTTAAAAAAAGTCCAGAGGCAGAGTGCATCAGAGGACAGAGGAGATAATGATATCGTTAAAAGCTGTAAAACTGATGTAATGCTAATAGTCATCAAGCAGGGTTATATAAAGTCAGGATTTTTTTTCTTCTCATGCTGGATACTCTTGTGAAAACTGTTTGCAGTAATTTGGGCTTAAATTGTGGTAAAGACAATAAAGGAAATAAAACATAAATGAAGTGAGATCAGAAAATTGTGTGACTAGAGTGACTAATGCTCTATTATAATACCATTAAATCAGCACTATTATTCTTTAAAAAAAATAAATCCGTATATAGCTTTGTGAAGTGTGAATATCTTAGTGAAAAATAATACAATATTAGAAGTCTGGAGGAGGACAAAAGGGACATGGACATACTGTATTTACAGTGCATTAATACATATATATACAGCGTCTGACATGCAGTGAAAATCTACATGTTAATACTTTCATATATTCTTTTACAAATGGTTTCACAAACAATTTGAAATAATGTAGGTTTTGAGGTGGGATTTGGTTCTTGCTTTTAGAAAAGTAGGATCAAAATTGCCTATGTTTTTCTCTCAAAGTGTCTGTGTATTGTTCACTTTGCACTTGAACTTTGTGCTGCAGATGCTCATCATTAATTGAAAGACTGGGTAAGAATGAAATAGATGTTTGGGTATTTAACATGAATACAAAAATCTTTCATAAAGGAGACTATAAGTAACTAATAATAATTCTATACTTATAAAGCAGGATAGGATAGAAACCTAACTGAACTTTCCTTGCTGTGGTTCTTCCTAGTAAATAACATAATTTTAAGAATGTTCTCTTAAAGAACTAAGCAGTTTTCTTGACATCAAGCTGTGGTTATATATATAGTCTATCATTTAGTATCACATACTGATTAGTCTGCAGTAGGAGGTGTAAGTTTGGCCTTTTTTTGGTGGTTATTTTCAGAAATGTATACTGAGCTGGAAAAAGCAATTTTAATTTGAATGCCAGAATTATCTTTCATTTGGACACAAGATCTTTTGGACATTGGGGATGGAGCCTTCATTCTTTGTATGAGAGTTTTACAGAGCTTGAAGTGCAGGAATAATTGTGGTTATTAAGGCAGGGTCTGAATTTATAACGTGAATTCAAGTGCCTTTTTATAAGATACTTTATTTGTCAAGATGGAATAAGCTAAGCTACTTAGAATAAGCTGAAGTAAGTTGATTACGTATGTGAGCTCTAAGAAAAGTGGTAAGTAAGTGTTTATGGTGTGCGTAGGTCCTAAACAGCTACTGAATTACCTTTCTTTGAAGGTGACTGACTTACCATGCAGTAGGGAAGATTCTACTTTGGTTGTAAGATGTGAGTGCTCTCACCTGTCTTTTTGTTGCACTCTTCCTCCCCGAAGAATAAAGCAAAAACACTAAGCGTGCCCCTTGTTTAGGCATGTTCAAATGTTATGATTTTCTTGTTTAAACAAAGCAGTCTTGCAGGATATTGGATTGCTTCCTGGATTTTTTGAATGTAATGAAAACTTGAACTTTATTTATTCCATTGAGATTGAAGAATTGTGTCCTGATGAAGGAGAGAGAAGGGACAGAGATCCCAGAGAATACCGTACTTCTCAGTTTGAGAGACCTGAGAAGACTCGTGGTCAAAGGCTGTGTTTGGCTCACGTAGGGAGGAGGTGGCTTTCTCTCCCCCCTCAGTCATTTGCCTGTTTTCTTCAAGTGGATGTTGACTCTTTGTGCCAAAGTTTTTGACTGCAGTTTAGTCTGCAGTCTTTGCACCACCTTGGAAAATGAAGTTTAGCTTAATTAAATATCTTTAAAGTATCTTCGTTCCTCACTGTGTATTTTGAATTAGTATCATAAGTGGCTCCTTCTTGACTTGCATTCAACAATACTAGAACGATGTTGGCTAATATGTTTTCAAATGTGACTTTGCACCAGCCATCATTACAGTCCAGCTGTCACGATCACGTTGGGTGCCTGTGGGTGGTGACTGACTACAGATTCCTTCCTGGAGCTGACTGTGGACCAGCTGGCCTGTTTCCAGAGCGTTTGAACTGGTTATGTGAGCCGCAAAGATGTGTTGAAAGGCTCGTTAGCTAAACTTTTAAAATTGTTTGTTAATAATTCTTAAAATGTTGTGTTTTATCTGGATGTTTAGAGAGATGGTGAGAAACTGAACAATGCCGTTAAAAGAAGTTGTCTTAGAAAGTAATGCCTTTTTGTGCTTCTGGGGGAGAATTTGTCTTTTCTGAACAACTGCACAGATCTGCACGGCCAGCTGAAATTCTGCATCGTAGATGAATTTGTATAAAGGAAAAACAGATCTGTGACTAGCTCTGCTGGAAATGAAGAATAACCTGAAAAATACAAAGAGTACCATGATGTGTTATGTTAGATGTTCTTGGGCTTTTTGCTGCATAGTTGTTTGTGTTGGTTCTTTCCATCTGCAGATACTCATCTGTTCCAGCCTGTCTGGAGTAAAAACACTAACTTGCATTGTCCTCTAAAAATGTTTCTTTGGTTTTTTTCCTTCTAGTGTTCTAAGCTTCTTTCAGACACAACAGTAATCCAGTTTTATCCAAGTAAATTTGTTTTAATTACAGATATCCTTGATACTTTTGGTAAGTATCTAATGTTTCAGACTTACTATGTGATTGTTAATAAGCTGAAAATAATTTTTGCAACGCTAGAAAACATCAAATTTATCTGAAAAGTGCTGAAATGACTCTTAGTTTTAACACCAAACCTTTCCAACATAAACATTTGGACACCAGTGATATAAACACGGTATATAGTTGTTCAAAAACTCGTATGAGTGAAGTATTTTAAAAAAATATAATTAATTTTGTAGTTCTGTGCTTTATGTTTGAGTGAATATCTAGAACAAAACCTTGGGAAAAATCACGATCTCTGCAGTTTGAAATTTAAAACGCACTGTCATTATGAAAATATTTTGGTTTTGGCAGCCTCTTGACTCAATATTTCATTCTATTTATATTTCAAGTATAGAAGTCAAAGTTTTCTTTAGCTGGATAGGGACTATGAAGTGATCAAAATGTAGTTACTGATTTTTTTAATCTATTTTTATCATTTTTAAATGATCCTTTAAGTAAAAATGTCTTCTGCTTCATACAATTCACTTGTTTTTCTGCCGTGTTGTGGAGAAGATTTATGATGGCATTCGAAGTTGAAGGGTATTTTGATGTTTAGCAGGATATGCTATGACATAGATCCAATTGTTTTTTCAGGTCTTGCTTCCTCTTTGTGCTCTTTCCTACTTACTGAAAGTTGCTGAAGATAATGTAATATCCAAACTCAGCAAAGGCAGGACACCAGCTGTCCTTTCCTGGCCTGGGAGAAATCTGACCTTTGTGCTACCTCTGCACTTCAGGGAGCCAGATAAAATTTTTTGTAGTGTGTCAAGTGCAAAATTCAGACTTAACATTTCAGCCTCACTAGAGGGCAGCAGAATGTTAGTGTTCTAGGAAGTTTTTTCCAGCTAATTTCAATGTACGTTGGAGAGGGAACCTTTTGTATTAACATTTTGTGTTTTACAGTTTGTTAGTTTGTTACGAGTGATCTTTTTGTTTGTTTGTTTGTTTGTTTGTTTTAAAAACAGGGAAGCTAGTGTATGAAAGAATTCTGTCAATGTGTGTGGACAGTCGTGTCTCTTTGCCAGGTAACTTTGCATTTGTTCCTACTGTGCTTCTGGAAAAAATCATGTCTGAACTAACTTGAGAAAGGCTGAATGGGACCCATGCTATTGTATCTCCTATGCAAAAAGTTCTGATTTGAATCTAGTAATTTTTAGTTTTTAACAGAGTAAAATCCATTGCTTACAGCTTCCACCATTCACAGTGTTTATGCTAATTTACATTTTAACTGTGAAGAATATACCTAGAGTATAATAAAATATGCTTGTGGCTTTGATGTTACTAAACATAAACCGGGTCTTCCTGATACTTGAAATCACAAAGAATGATACATAAGTAGAGGGAGAATTAAAGATGAACATCCAAATTAGGTGAAGGAAGACTTTTTTTCCTTTTTTTCCTTAGCATATGCTCTTTTCTGAAAGTACTGCATTTTAATAGCTTAAAGCCAATGGTACAAATTTAACAAAGCTGAGAGTCTCAATTTTTGGTAAATAGATGTCTTTGTTGCTACATTGGAAACTTGATGGTTTTCCTTTAATTAGGGAAGAATTTTGGAAAAAGCAGCAGGCTGTCATTGAGTTTGTGATCAGTTTACTATGATAGCATAATCTTTCTAACTTGTGCCCTTTTTTTTTTCTCATTTGAAGTTCCAACACTATGTAAAAGTCTAATTTGACATTTACAGTACAATGTGTATGGAAGAACCTCTTTAGGAAGGCACCGAAACATTCCATAGAAATACAGACAATTCCTTGCAATTTGGAGTGCATTAACTGCATGTCCTTGAAATACAAAACATTCTTACTCTGTAGTTGGCAACACAACAGTACCATTGGGTTGCAGTTAAATCCACAGAATTTGAGCCAGAAGCTTGAAACCAACAAATACTTAAATTTGAGATAAACTTACAGAAAATACTGAAGATCAATGTGGTTGTCGCAGATCTGACAAACGGTTCTTACAAACATTAGTGAAGGCAGACAGTTCCTGTGGCATGTCACGACTACCGGGCACCGGTACCTCCGTTCCGGAGAGCTGAGCTCACGCTGCAGCTCTGCAGCTGCCGGGGGCATTGCTGGTGGGAACTTCCCGGGCAGCCGTAAGAGTGGGAGGGAGAAGGGAAATCTGTGCTGTGCTTGCTGTGCATGGCAGTGTGAACCCCCAGGGATTTCAACCCCAACGTCTGTGCTCATCCCATGGGAACCAAGCAAAAAAAAGTTGGACGAGGACTCCTGTGGTCCTAGATGAGAGAGAACATCTTCATGTATGCGGTCAGCATCTAGTGTGCGGCTTCTCTTGGCTTGGAAGTTGGAAGCTTTCTTGTGGAGCAGGAGCTTCTCGCTTTCTGGGGCAGGGGTGGGAGAGCACTGGTACTTTAAAGCTGTTTCACAAGGAGTTTATAAGCAGACGTTCCCAGCAGAAGCTGCTTGTGTTGCTTTTATCACTGGGAGAAGAGGGACCCATCCTTCCCAACCATCTTGCTTCAGACCTGAGTTAATCCCGAGAAGCCTATTTTTGCCTTCTGTTCCAGGCGATCCAGAGAAAGAGGAGGCAGTTAGCCATGCAACTGTGTGCCCCCCTGACCAGAGCACTGTCCCCATAACCCATCTGTTCCACCCTGGGGTGGCGGCTTTTTCCTGCTGGCAGCTGACACAAATAGTCCCAGAGCTCACCAGGAGAGAACTGCGCTGCAGCGTTAGATCTTTAGCGTACAAAAACAAGTGTTCTCTCAGTGTTTAATACTTCTGACTTCTTGCAATATAGCTGTAAATAATAAAATTGTTAGCCTTTTAAAGTAAAGAATTCAAGTACTTAAATCTCTTTTATATGTATGCATTTGTTACAGATTTCTATACGTGTTTTTGTTACAGATTCCCTATATTTTGTTTTCACTATTTCTGCCTTTGGTGGGAGGCAGAGTTTAGATTTCAAAGTAGCATATCTGAGATTAGCTTTGAGTGCTTGGCTTCAGCTTCTGCAATGTTACTTAATGCAAGATGGAAGGTCTGGTTACCTCTTGCTGTGTACTCGGCCCTTACTGCTGCACAAGAGAGCTGAAAAGCAAACATATTGTCTGGTTTATTATGGTGCACCTAATTTCTTGTTGAAAGGAAAGAGAATACAATTTTAAACCTAGAATGAAAAGTAACTTGTTTCCAGAAAGAATGTAACTATTTCTGGGTTGTTGTTTTTTTCCCAGATAACTTTTCTCCAGAGAGTGTTAATGATACGGCTAAAGAAACTTGCTTAAACTGGTTTTTCAAGATTGCTTCAATCAGAGAACTCATTCCCAGATTGTATCCTTGTCAAATGAGACTCTTGGAGTGTGTCTGCAGGTTTTTCATAGACTTTTCCAAAAATGAACGTGTTCGTTTCCATAAAACCCACAGCCATCTGATGTTTATACTGACTGTTTTGTTTGTTTCAGACTGTATGTTTTGAGTTTAATTTTGAGTCATGTTTCACAGTAAACCGAATGCTGAATTATTGGCTATGAGCAGCGTGTCAGTGATAAGAGTAGAGTTGATGTGTGAAAACTTTTGAAACAATAAAAATCTTGTAGGTAAATCATACAGATCAACAAAGTGTACTGAGAGTAATTACAGAAAGCCTTGAAATAGTTCCTTCAGTATGTTTTAGGTATACAAATTTGGTTTTGTGTTTTTAAACTGTATGCATCTTAGTTTTGTTCCTTAACTTGACTTCATTTTAGTTACGTGGAAGCAGCAATACTGAAATGCAATAAGTTCCTATCCAAAATGTAAGAGTAAATGTTAAGCATGGGAAGGAAGTGAATGGGCAGGCTTATAAACTAATTTAAGGAGTTACGCATGCAAGTTCTGTGATTTAATGGTGGATAGGGTCTCAACAGATCTGAGAAGAAGCAGTACTAAGAGGTTTTGGAGTTTTTAGTGAGAATGCCATAGAAAAATTCAAGGTGAACTGTGATACTATTTGAAATGCTCACATTTGTAGTGCTCGCAGTTTTGGAATACATGTATAATTGTGACATCAGCAGTTTGCAAATTAAAAAACAGTGGCTTCAGATGGCAGAGAGGGAAGCAGGATTGTTGAGATGTGGAATGTGGCAAAAAGACGGGATAGAAAAAGGAAAATATTGATGTGTCATATTGCTAGAGACAGTGTTGGAGAAACAATTTAGGAGCAATGAACCATTATCTATTTAAAATCTTGGTATGAGCTTCATATGTTGCCAAACAGTGTCAGTTGCTGAGCTGAAAATGTTCCTTCACATGTAATCGTCCTTTTTCAGTTATATTTTGAAATGAGTGTTGTAAGCCAAATTGCTACTATAGTGACAACTTCATTATCCCTAAAAAGCAGTTCTTTTACTGGAATTGATGGGCCTCATCTTCAGGCACTAGTACAGCTTTGTCAGAAAGAACCTGTGGGAAAATGAGACATAAAAGGAGTTCTGCCAGTTCTGCCTTAAGCGGCTGCTTTCTTCACATTGAATTACAGCCCTTCTGTAGTTCTGTTCCTCCAAACTAGTGGAGGAGTTTTTTAGATGTGCTTGTCTTTTAAAAGCCAAGCATCCAATCCAGCCTGGCTATCTGCACTACTCTTAATAGCAAATACTGCAATCTGAATATAGGATATGTGTTACTATACACATAAAATTTTACTTCTGAAATAAAATTTTGTGCTAATGGGCTGCTGCTTTGGTAGGGGTTTCCATAACTCACGCTCAAATTGTCAATCTACAAGGCATCTACTGAAGTTATCTGTAGGTGATATAATTCTGTTACCGATTATTAAATCTCATTTTCATTTTCTGAAAAATCTTAACAGGGGGATTTCAGAATGTCTCCCACGGTTAACGTCTATGATTAGAGGAATTGGAGATCCACTGGTTGCGGTCTATGCAAGAGCATACCTTTGCAGGGTAGGCTATCATTTTAACACTTCAGACCTGTATCAAAGATTTACTGCAGCTAGCTCTGCCACTAAAGGAAAGTTTCTTTTAACTACTGTTTTTATCTGAAGTAGTCAGCAGCCTGTCTCTTCCTTCTGACAAGACCAAAAATATAATTTCTCTTTTGTTTTAATAATGGGGAATCTTTCTTTAAGTGTTTATAATAAGTAAAAATAGTTGTATGTGCTGCTTATGCCAGTTCTTCATCTTCAGGTAGGGCAAAATGTTAGGGACCTAAGTGGAAGGAGAGTTTGGACTTTGAGACTACATGCTGTTGTCTGATTGCTAGGCGCTGCTTTTCATAGTTAATATGTGCGCTTTCCCTATGTTTATCTTCCTCCTCCTACTGCTAGAGTGTATTTGGCAGGCAGAGGGCTGGCAAGCTCCTTGGCAGAGGAGCCGCTTGGTAAAGTGTTCAGACAGTGGGTTTTTGTCTTGATGGCGCAGTGTGGCTATGTTCTTACCCTCAACTACTCCTGCAGTTACCTTAACAGCTCAGCTAAGATAAACTTAACCAAGAAGAGACCGTAAAATGATTCAAAAAGTCATCAGTAGTGGAAAAATATTTGTGAAATACATTTCTGAAGTAGTGGCAAAGATCTCAACTATAATTGGAAAGTGGTAGGGCTGCTAATTAGCAATACTTGCATGAAATCAGCTGCCATCATGAAATGCAATGATTTTGCTCAGTGTTGATGTATCTGTTATGTTTTAATAAACTGTCCAGTATACTTTTGGTATACTATTCAGGGGTGTCCATCTGAATTCCTGTATCTGCAAGTAATCACTAACCTCAGGTTTGCTCTGATACTCTGAGCTGCTTAGTTTGTTTGAATCTTAAAATACAGTAATGCCTGCATTTTTTTCGTAGCCTAATCATTCCGGCTACATAGCACAAGGTTTCTGAAGGCTTTTTAGGAAGCAGTTTGTATGCTCAGTCCACCTTTTACTGCTCCTGATACGCATAATGATAGAGCAGTTAGGACTAATAATCTAGTAATAGTAATTGCAGTTATGTAGTAAGGAAGATCTTAGCAAGCTCCTTGTTGTCCACAAAGATGATCATATGAAATAAATAGTGAAAATTTTATTGGAGTAAAAAAAAACTGTTAAAATACTGACCTGTTTAAAATAAGAAAACTTATTGGAATGGAAGGCATTTAATCTTCTATATTCCACTACTGACACTATATTAATACTTTCTCAATTAGGATAATGAAAACAGATTTTTAAAAAATATAAATTGTGGAATAGGAAACCTGTAGTATTGATATGAATGATGTCTAAAGCCGCAGCATAGTAAAATGTGGGAATAAACACTTGCATGAAACCAAAGAACCAGATCTTTACACAGCAAGGTGATGCATTTCTCTTTAGCTCCATGGTTTGAAAGGAGATGATATGCAAAGAAAAGGATAGATGAGTGGCTTGGGTCTGTGCAAGGTATCTCTGTTTTGTAATGAAGTCAGCTAGAATTGCATATGCTCAGGGATCCCCAAAACTGAGACCCCTGGCTTTGTTTGAAGAGGGCAACCTTAAGCTGTTGAGATTGATTTGTTTGTGTGTGTGTGTTTTTAAGCCTGATCTGTTACTAACTTCTTACTCGCTTTTGCATCTTTCTCTTTTCTTTAGTAATATGCCACATTTTTATTTTCTGATATTTTTATCTGTGTTTATTGAAAACAGTCCTGTATGGGTTAGTTTCCTTTGCAGTTCCAGCTTTACTACATAGGCCTTATGTTTGTGCATCACCTTGTATTATTTATCAATATTTTATCTATATCTATCTATATATTCACATTTTCCGTTGGGTCCTTGCTTTATTCTGTCCACAGAATAGATACACGTGATTTTAAGTAATTTCTGAACTTTGACTGACTTTTAAAATGTACTTCACTGTAGGCTCTCTGAATACAATGAATATAGGCTGTTGCAGTGTAGGCACTGGGGTAGACATTGATTTCCTCACTGCTTACAGATACTTGGAGCTTATGTTAGGAGAACCATGTTTAAACACAGCTGTAACTACCTCAGGGTAGTAGTTAGTGGATATGACTGTAAGAGTAAGCAAGGAAATAATCAGTCAAAAGCCTGTGATTCAGTGCTGTATGTTGACTTGCTGTGTGTGACTAGGTGTACTCCTCCAGAGAATGCATTTTTGTCTTACAGTTGAAGGAGAATCATAGGTGACAGATGCAGATAAAATCTTTGTCTTTCTGTTAATACAGGTTGGGATGGAAGTGGCACCACAACTCAAAGAAAGCCTTAACAAAAATTTCTTTGACTTTCTTCTAACATTTAAACAAGTAAGCAAATAGAGGTTTTATTCGCAAAATCACATAAATACACTGCTTAACCAACTACCTCATACTTGTAAAAAATCTTTGAAGTTCTTAAATCTATATTTCAGGATGTTCCTGTACCTAGATACACTATGGGAAATTTTATATACATTCTGATAAGTTGAAAATTCTCCATGCAGCGTGTTTCCATACTTTAATAATATATGTTACAAGCTTGATATTTTTTTCCCCAGCATGCAAGGAATGCTTCAAAGTATCTGTGTGTCTTTGTGATCTTGTCTGTTGTCATTTCCATTCATACAGAAACTTTGTCCAGTTTATCATAGCTCCTATTAAATACCTTTTCAGAGCAACATGTTTTTGTCTTTTATTTCAACAGATTCATGGGGATACAGTTCAGAATCAGCTGGTAGTACAATGTGTGGAAATTCCTTTGTATTTGACTCTATATTCTCCTGCTATAGACTGGATTTTACAGTGTATTGCATACCATGCTCCTGAAGTAAGTAAGCATGGTAATGTTTGATAATAAAGGAAGTGTTGGGGCGAAGAGTTAATTTTGCCTATTAAAAAAACCCCTCAGTCAGTACTTACTACATGAGTGTGAAAGTGAGTATAAAGAGCCTAGATACAACTGTCTGTTTCTCTCTTCTATACAGGAAGAATGTTAATTTCCACAAAGCTCGAGTTAGACCACTTTAAATTCATAGGCAGTATTCCTGTTTGTTTCTTGCTGTCCTTTAGCTAGTTTAATCTTTATTTCCTGACTTCATTAGTTTCTTCTGTCATACAGATTTAAAAATTATTTGAGTAAACTGCAGCTTTGTAATTGCTTAACATAGTCAACAGGCTATTTTAATCTCAGTCAGTCTGTTTTGCATGCTGTGGCAGAGAGTTGGTAATCTTCACCTCTCCTGCCAGAGATAATTGACCTGGCTGGCAAATAGTAATTACTTTGAGAAATGGCATGGCTGAAGTTTGACTTCCATAAAATGGTGTTTTTGATTAAAATGCCACTGTACCTATTCCAGTAGGTGGTTTTTATGTTGTACCACACCATTGTTTTCTTGTGTTGTAAATACAGGATAAGACAGGATTATTGGAATGTGTTGGGTAGGTAATTAAAACAGCTTTTAGTAGACTTCACTACAGTAATTAAAGCTGAATTTATTTGCGGAGTCTCTACTCACTAATTTGAATAAGTAATTCTTCCAGGTTCTGCTTACTGAGATGATGGAGAGATGCAGAAAATTGGGGAACAAGTAAGTATGGCACGTTGTAGAAGACACGAGTCTATAATGAGTACCTGTGAGTCCCTGTAATAAAATTCTCTCCCCCTTTTGAAAACACTTTTTGGGTGCATAGTATAGCTTTTGTTCTCCCAGTAGCTTACTAAATCATGATTATGAACATCTATTTTCCAGAGATTAATTCTAAAATATGGTAAGTTACTTGTAGAGCAAAAGTTAATTAACTTGGTTGCTGCATTTTGACTCCTAAGCCAAAGTTAAGGACATGTAATGAGTTCTCCATCAGCCATGTCTCTGATTTGTCGTTGTGCTTCATTTTTCTCTGTTTTCCTCCCCTGCATTCCCCCTAGCCTCCACTGGTTGCAGTCAGCCCATACACACATTTTGCAAGGGAAGTTGTAAAGCAGCTGACACCTTTGGAAGATGGTGATATTTAGGCGACTGCTTTTTTCAACATTAGAATTAGTATCCCAAATGTCTCCTAGAAGTCTGTGTGCAGACTAATCACCTTCAGTGAGTAGTTCAGGAAGATGGTCTGAAAGTTTTGGATGTACTTTGAGCTGTGTGAATGCAATTTGGCCTGATGATGAGCTAATCTGTTCACTTTATTGGGTAGGTAGGCTGAGTTCTGTGAAAGTTTTCAGCTACCTATTTTTTTTCTGATGTGCTTTGCACAGTCCATTCTGCAGTGGCTGAGGAACTAAATATGTTAATTGCTTAAATGAGGAATGCCAGCATTAGCGTTCTGTGACTGAGCTAAGGAGTGCGGGGAAAGTGTAATTTTAAAAATGTGATGTGAAGATGCTATTGTATCAGAGTGTATAATATGGGTAGAAACAATCCATGTAATCTGCTGTATTGGTTATATTGTATAGTGTTGATTTGTTTTGTGGAACTTATTTTTAAATCACTTTTTAGCTTTTCTCATTGTAAATGATAAATTTTACATCTAGAAGTAAACCAGGAGTAGCTGACATGTTTAGAAACTTACACTCTAGAAATTTTAAATCTACGTGCCTCCTCTTTGTGCCTGTTTGTTCTTTGAAGGAAGGACATAATGTTGAGTATAATGAGAGGTTTTTTAAAGAAATATTTTTGGGACATGTCTTTTTTATTGGGAAGTTGAATAATCCAGTTTAAATTATCTATAAAGCATAGCTGGTTTCTTTTACAGTTGAGTTCTGTGTTTTTATGTCTTCTCATGACTGTCAAAATATTCCAAAGCAAGAGCCATCAGTATATAAATCTTTAAATAATCTCAGTATGTTCCATGAACTATGTTGCAACCATCTAAGTGAAAAGTGACAGCCTGCTTCTCTGTATTGCAAGTGAACTGGAAGTACTTGTGTAATGATAAAATGCAAATTCCAGTCAAATTGCAATGGGACCACTAATGCTCAGTCAGAACCATAGAGGACGCTGGGCTATTTTAAGCACTCCATAGAATTTCCCCCAAGGTAAACTGCCCTGTATTCAGACTGTCTGTTTCAGACTAGTGAAGGACACAGTGTGTTGAGGCAGCTTCTGTGCTAACTCATGTCTGAGTTTGCCCAAAGGAATTGCCTTTTGAATGATACTAGATTTTGCTTCTTAGGTTTACATAATAGTATCAGTAAACTGAGTTTTACAGTAATGCAGTGAGTTCACTCTTCCATTGGTAACTTTGACGTGATAGTAATACAGATATGGGTCTGAGTGATTAATCGTAAATGTCTAAATATGTCAATGCCAGTTATCATATGGTAATGACTGTTCGGATTTATTTTAATCCTGACAGTGCAGCTGCTAGAAATCTGAGTTTTATAACGCATATATATTTTAATTCAGTGAGAAAAACTTCAATAGAGATTTGTCCTGCCAAAGTATACTTCTGAACTGTAGTTAAAAAAGAGAGAGTAAGTTTCTAAACATGTCAGCTACTCCTGGTTTACTTCGTCTTTCTAGTAAACTTACAGTAAAATGATGGCTTCAGAAAAACCTGTGTGGAACAAGTATTGTAGACGCTGTGTTACCTTTTACTTATCTGATGGCTTCATGTTTTCTTGTTTTGCTTATGCACTATTAATCCTCATCAATGCAAGCTCAATTTGTGAGGGTTTTTTCTTCCTTATCCCCTTTTTTTAAAATTTAGAATAGATGCTGAACAGTTCTTTGTCTGAGAAGTTCAGATTAATGTAAATGAAGGGACAGCAGAATTCTAGTTGATGTTGAGCTGTATTGATATATGTTATGTTCATTGTAGTGCTTTGCTGTTGAATTCAGTAATGTCAGCATTCAGAGCGGAGTTTATTGCTGCCAGATCTATGGACTTCATTGGCATGATTAAAGAGTGTGATGAATCTGGATTCCCAAAGGTAACTTTTTGTATGTAATTTGTAACAATTCCTGTTCCTTGTCTGACACAGTTCTTTATACTCTTAGTTGCCTACATAACTTGCACATCACTTAACGGTTGCTACGATCCAAAAAATATTTCTGCACAGTGTACTAGCTAGAGCAGTGTTGGATGGACATGCACCTTCTGCTTTTAACTTAAAATTTCTCATTAACTTTCAGCATCTCCTCTTTCGCTCCTTGGGATTAAACTTGGCATTGGCCGATCCTCCTGAAAATGATCGCCTTCAAATATTAAACGAAGCCTGGAAGGTTATAACGAAGCTGAAGAACCCACAGGTGAGTTATTGTGCGTTCTGTTTCACTACCGATCTGTGTTTAGGGCAAAATTGTAGCCAGTTGTTCAGTAAGCATATGCTTAGAGTGATGTGGTTTACCTCTTCTAGATACACACAGTTGCCAAAAAATATGATGCCTGTATTGTCTTTATATAATCCCTGCTTTTCTGAGCTCTACTTAAGCATAACTTAATTCTGTATAACATAATTCTACATAAGCAACTTTTGAGGTTTGTCATTGGTGCTAGATCTTTAGGTCTGCATGGATCATACCTCCAGGATTTAATTTTCAAGTGTATTTTTTTGCAAGTGTATTTCTCGTAAGTTTCTGTAAATATTGGTAATCATAAGACATGTATTTCTAGGATTATATCAACTGTGCTGAAGTGTGGGTGGAGTATACATGCAGACATTTTACGGTATGTGAAAATTACTTTGTTTCCTTTGAAGGTTTTCTGATACAGACTAAGTGTCTATATTAGCAGTTTGGTATTAAAAATGGAAAAGCTATGGCTATTCAATATAAGTGTGTAGGGCTTCAGTAGTGAATTAAAAAAAAAAAAAGTATTTTCCTTCATGAAAGATGAATAGGGACAGAAGATGCAGCTTTGAAGGAGTCTTCACCACTCCCCAGCACTGCATATTTCTTACCCTTTTATTTTAATGGCAGATGGACCAGTTTAAGTAAGGATTTACTGGGACTTTGGCTAAAGTTCCTGGCTTAACTAGAGCTCTGTAGAAAGCTGATGCTTTGGCAAATGGAAATAAATTATCCAACTGGTTTTCAGTGACTTGATTTATGTGCTGATTTCATTACTGTATTTTGTAACCTCATTTTTTGCTACCCAGAATCGAGAGATCAATACAGTTTTGGCTGATGTTATCAAACACATGACTCCTGATCGAGCATTTGAAGATGCTTACCCACAGGTAAATAATTTATTTTGCCAAATCTGTAAAAATCTGATGTGCGTTTTCTTAGATGAAATTAATTCTTAAACATTACTGATGTCTCTTACCACAAAATAATTATTTTTAAACACTGGCTATAATTTGGGAAGCCTTTTGGAACAGTGTAATGCTGTGATTTGTTCCTCGTTTTTTTCCTGCACATCAATATTTCAGTTCAGAGAAATGCTAAACCAGAATGATTTGTGTATTTAGAAGTAGCAGTAGTTAACTCCTACATCAGCAGTGGTGTTCTGCTGAAGAAAATTAGCAATCATGGCAGGCTGTTTAAACAGAAGTAAACCATAAAATAATCTATATCTCTACTTGGCATTGTTAAGGCTTCAGTGAATTACTGTGTCCAGTTCTTGAGACTGCATGCCAGTCCAACTAATCCAAACTATGGATAGTTGAAAAGGTTTTAAAAGAAGGTTTTTGTGGTTAGATGGAGGGTAGATAAAGTGCCTGCAAAAGAAGATTTAACAAACTGGTTTGGGGTTTTTTGTTTATTTGTTTTTTCTTAGAAATAGAGAGCTGGAGGATATGCAGACTATAAATCGGAAAAATCTGCCTAGCTATAAATGTAAAGAACAAATAAAGCCTGGGCAGGCCGGTCAGCCTCTGTTCATATGTGTTCCGAAGAGCATTTTGGAAAAACATCTGTTAGGAACAGCATAGCTGTAGTTGATCCTGCTTTAGGGAAAGAAATTACACTGATGAATGCTTGAAGTGTCTTCCAACCCAGTTTTCTATGAAGAACTAGAGAAGAATAATCTCTGGTGTGGATAGTCGTAATTTAACTTGTATTACAATAATTTTCCTCTTTTTTTTTTTTCTTTTCCCTTTAGCTGCAGTCAATTATTCAAAAAGTTATTACCTATATCTATGACTTCTCTCTGCTTTTTTCAGTGGTAAGTGGTACTCTGTTTAATACATTTTTAAGAACTATTTTGCACTGTTTCTGCAAGAGAATTTACCTGACTTAGATATTTAGGTTGTTTGTGAGCTCACATAGTGAGAGGACTTTTTATCAAGTAGATAGTAAGTGCAGAAACATTTTGGAAGCTCTCTGCTGCTTACTACTTAAATATTCGTTATTCTACTTCCAATTTTCTGTACTTTTTTTCCTTAGGCTGTTACGTTCTTTAAGTTTGTTTGTTACTATGGCATAAGTGACAATCAGTGGAAGATAAAATACCATTTATTTGTGTGTGTTTGTGTAATTGCTGATATCTGTGTCTATGTTATCATGTATACTTAACATGCTCTATCGTAGGGCTTAAGTTTGGCACTGAAACAAAGTGAAACTTAGAGAGGTCAGAGACTGTATATGAGGTAGAGAAAGAGGAACAAAGACAGCGGGTATCAAAGTCCTGAAACCAGTTGAAGAATAAAATTCAAGACTGACCCTGTGGATTTGTAGTCAAGTCTTGTTCACAAATTGCTCAGATAATTCTGAAAAACTTACCCTTGCTATATTCTTGAGATGATACTGAAACTAAGTATTTCAGTATCTTAACAGCCTAAACCCTTATCTTTAAAGAAAATGTTAATGTCTTGGACCTTCGTAAGTTGTCCTGGGTACATGTAAAATGGTTGCTGGTGTGTGGCCTGTTTTCATTATTTTTAATATCCTACCTTTTGTTCCCATAGATGTCATGATCTTAAGCTATTTCAAGTGTATGATAGCTTTTAAAAAATTTGCAACATTTCATTCAAACAGTCCTGTGTTTTGTGTTCTATTCTGGATCTCTGCAATCAATAAACCGATATGCCTTTCAGCCATCTGTGCTTTTCCATTTGTTCCACTCTTTCATCCTTCAAGATGAATTACTGTCTTCAAAAAAGATTGAAATAATTTTAACTAAAATGGCTATGATTATAAAACGTATCCAGAATTTTTATTGGTTTAGTGTGTTGTTTGTAAAACACCTAATTGTTTATGTATTTGTACTTTCAGGAGAAATTCTTGCCATTTCTGGATATGTTCCAGAAGGAAAGTGTGAGAGTGGAGGTTTGCAAGTGCATTATGGAGTCTTTTATTAAGTAAGTGGAGAATATTGAGATTAAATGCATTCTGGAGGGTCTGGGAAATGTACTGAAAGATTGCTAGAGAAGATGAGTCTGTATATAGGCCACTTAGCTTGTGAAGGTGTTCCAGGCTAGGCTATGGGAAGAAAAATGAAAATGTGTAAATCTTGTCAAAGAAAGCTGAAATTGAAGTTATCATATTGATGCTGACTTGCTGTGGATTAACAGAATAGTTCTTCTCTGAGCTTTTTTAAATTTATGTTGCCTTAGTTGGTTTATGAAATTTATTTTGTATTCTAGCTGATGTGACAGCACAGAACTGTGACCTTGGTATAATGGAGGAAGAGAGACAGTCTCTTGTTACAAGCTCCATTATGTAGAAAAATGGGTATTTCCACAGTTGAAAATGAACTTAGAAGATGAAGCTTCATCTTCAAATATTGTAAAAGTCAAACAGTCCTTTTCTTTTCAAATAATTAACAGGTTCCTTGAAACTTTTTTTTTTCTCCTTTTTCACTTTCCCTTCAGGTATTTATACACACTGCTTAGCCCCCCCCGGCCTTCTCTTCTCTAGGCTAAACAGTCCCTGCTCTCTTGGCCTTTGCTCATACGAGAGATGCTGCAGCCCCTTAATCATCCTAGTGATGCTCCGCTGCACGTGTGCCTCTGTACCTAAACATGACATTTATCCTTCCTGTCTGTCCATCAGTAACTGAAAAAACTGTATTACTTCTTGGTAGATCTAGGATTGCTTTGTTTCGATGTTCTTAGATTGTCTCAATGTATCACGTGTCTAGCTTGTTGTGTCCCTCAAGGAGTCAGTTTCTGTGGTTTGGCAGTAAAGCTCCCTGTATTAAGATAATATTTCTTGACTGGCACTTGTTGGAACTGTATGTCTATTAACCATGTGATTTTTGGAGTTCTCTTGGTTAAAAAATGAATATAAAACTTCTGTAGTGTCATGCAATGCTGATGATTGGAATTATGCATTAAATTGGTGTTATTCTATTCACTGTGTTTCATTTTGACAGAGCAGGATTTTTCATCACTTTTTGTAAAACATTTTATAGGCATCAGCAGGAATCTACAAAGGATCCTGTTATACTCAATGCTCTTCTGCATATCTGCAAGACAATGCATGATTCTGTGAAGTAAGATTAACTTTACTCATTCTAATAACTACCATTTATGCAAAGTTTGGCTGCTTGGTGTACGGTTTTACATTTCTGAGGCTGTTTGTTTCATGGTGGATTAAGACATGAATCCAATTAGTGGTGAGGGAAGAGCTGTGCAGTGAAGTGGCAGCATGTACCATTTGCTCTTTAATTACTGCTTTATTTTGAATACTGAAGCAGAATTTTAAAAGGAAAGTAGCAATGGTTTTGTAGAGTTTTTCTAGTGAAGCAGAGACACTAAACAATCCAATCTTTTAAGAATATTTCTGAGAGTGAAACCAATGTAATCTTTGAGTTACAGTGAATAATAAACTATTTTTGAGATTTAAGTGAATATGTAGCTATTAAAGCACAGATTGCCATACTCAATTATACCTTTTTTGGGGCCACTTTTTTCAGCCATTACAAAGGGATGCGAAATCTTTAAAAGGACATCTGGAAGACGTCTAGGAACTTGAGTAGGGGAAGCTAGAGCAGAGGAGAAGCTCTTGAACCATCTGTGTCTTTCCTCTAAATCATCCTCTTCTCTTGTCCCCTTGACTTTGCTGAGGTTGTTCAGGAGCCTGTTTGCCCTGCTGCACCCTCACTGTTTGAGTAGCGGTTGTGCAATGTGGAAAATAGTTGTGGTTTGTAGGTAACTAGCAAAAAACCACACAGAAATCTGTGTCGGATTGCAGATAGAGCCAGAATCATATTGGTGCACATTTTAGATCTTAAGAGCAAAAATTTTTTTTTTTTTTCTTCTGGTTTGGGTTGAGTAGCATTGTAAGGGCACCATTTCTTTTGGCACTCTGAGCCCAGAGCCTTTTAGTATGGTAGACACTGTAAAGGAACTTGAAACTTTCTCAGCCTTGATATGCCATGAATGCAAGATTCACTGCCAATAAAGAAGTCAGATTTGGCATGTAATTCCAATTTATACCAGCTAGAGTGCTTTATTTTGGGTTAGAGCACCTTATTTGGCTGTATGTTTCACTAAAAGCCTCTTCAACCTTTAAACAGAACAATATATGGAAGCTTAAACCAGCTTATTTTAAAAAAATAAGCATTTTATGGCAATCCATATTTAGTGCTTCCTCTGATGTTTTGCCAAAACAATTCGATAGTTTACTGGGTTCCTTAAAACCCCTCAAACCATCGTTAGCATCGTCATCTCTTATCGGCCAGTTGTGATAAGTTCTAACTGCCTTAAAGTAACCCCTGTATCTATTTTTACGTCCCGGTTCAGGAAACTCCCAACCCATTATGTAGGGCTCGCTGACCCACCGTTAACAGCTGTTGGGGGATATGAGCCTTCAGACTGGTAGGGGTCTGGTTCAGAATTGAACTGGAAACCTGTAACTGACCCGGAGATCTCAGTACAAGTCTTCTGAGCCTTTCAGAGCCCATCAGTTGACTCTCTTGATTGGCAAAGCACTAATGAGCTAATCATGCTGAGATTTGCTTTCCTCCTTTACTGAATTTGTATAATAAAACTATTGTTCTCTTCCCATCTGGTGTCTGAGCTAGAAAATTGGTAACTGATATACTAAAGGTCAAAGCTGGAGCCGAGTACATAATAGTAAAAGGATTAAATTGTATTAGTTAATTGTAATTTAACTTTTTGTTTATCCATTTTCACTGAAACAGGTTTGACTTATTGGATTTTCATATGATGTAAATTTGTTTCAAATCAGATTTGGACTCTTGCTATAGAACAGGTATCTGTGATAATCTTGGAAAGAAACTCTTTTTACATACCAGTTTAGGTCAGTTCTTACTAAAACATCAAAAAGGCAGCACTGTAACAGTGATGTTAATTATTTTTTCAATTATGTGGCAGAGTTAGTTAAAAACAAACAAACAAACAAAAGAAAAACCCAAACCCCAAAACAACAAAACAAACCAAGAAACCAAACAAAACAATGAACTAATGCTGTTTCTAAAATAAATACATTAACTATTACATATAATATTTAAAGTGTATTTTAAAAGCTTTTCAACTTAAATAGGATAACTTTCTTCTAAGAATAGATTTACTAATTTCTTTAGGTTTTTATAATCAGTTCCTACTCAAGTTCTCATGTTGTAACGTAAGACTGAAGCTGTTTGCTTGCTGCAGTAAAGAACATAAGCTTAGCTTCTTTTTCCTGATGCCAAAATCTGAGTTTCTGTAAAATCTAAAGACACTCTTAGCAATTTTTACCTTTTTTTTTTTTTTTTTTTAATTTGGAATTTAGTTTGGTGCATGGTTAACCTGGTGATGTTCATATTAAAATTTGCGTTATTGCTTTATAACTGAAATTACGAGCTTAGTGGTCTTAGTATGCAATAAATACTTTATACGAACATAACTTTATATAATTAGTATGTATCATTTGAACCTTTACAGATAAATAAGATAAGCAATATTCTAAAATTTACCACGTAAATTTTCTCTTACAGTGCACTAACACTTGAGGATGAGAAAAGAATGTTAGCAGCTTTGATAAATGGATTTATAAAAATGGTGAGTGACAATTGTGTGCAACTGTTGGGCTGTACCTTATAGCTTGGATTTTCATGAGATCCCCATGAGAAGCAGGTGTCTATGTAGCTGAATCAGAGACTGTGTCTGACTTGCTTGAGACCACTGAAAACCCCAACTGGTGTATTTTAGTGAAATAAGTATGCATGGGTTGAAGGCAATATCATACATTGTTGAAGCTGACATGGTGCAGTCTTGGGAGTTTAAAGTGCACATGTTGTTTATTTAATCATATTTTCTGCTAGTTTTTTAAATCTCATGTAAAACATAGTAAGTATTTAAAAGTTAAACAGCAATTAAAATCTTGCCTATTATAGCATCAGAGAGGTCACTGGTTTATGTGAATGAAGTTCCATTACCCAGCTCTAAATGAAACCAATGCCAGCTTTAAAAACCACAAAATAAATATAACTTGTATGTTATTCTTATCTCTGTTTATTTTAATTTGCAAATAAGATAATTCGTATCATCAAAATAGTCCCACAAAAACTTCAGTTGTTTTGCCTTGAAATTAATTTTTAACCCTTCCCTCCCTCTTATCCCAATAAAATCTGTTGTTCTTGTCTCTTGCATTTGAGATGTCAGGTTGTTTTAGGAAGATGTTATCAAGCCTCTTTTTATTCTCTAACCAGGTACTCTTAATGCTTGGCTTTTCTTTCATGTGGTCAGAGCTGACAGGCTTTGTCTCTACTTGTCCTCTTTGTCCTTTGTTACAATTCTATGAATTTCTCTCTAGATGGTTGCTTTCTTTTCCGCTATAATAATTTGTGATTTAATATGTTTTTAATATAATTTTGCTTTATTAAGCTTTGTATGCAATATAATATTGTATAATTTCCTTTAGGAGGATTTCCCACATTTAATAATATTTGATGTGGCTTTATGGTCTTAGTTTAGGGGAGGGGGGGGAAATCCCATAGCAGCAAAATGACTGGTTATAAATTTTAAACCAGCTGCCATTAAGATGTGTAGGGAAAACCAGCTGTAACACTGATCTTTACAGTCAGGCTTTTTTGTGGAAAATTTCATATTTTTTAGAGAAGTTTTCTTGAGACTAGGACTCAAGTATCAGCAATTGCAAAAATAGAGGAAAGGCGAAGACAGTTGACTCTAATGTAAGAAGCAATCCTTTGTGTTCTGGTGCAGTTCCTTTGATCTTTCACTGTATGGATTAAATGTAATTTTTATTTTAATTCTGTAAAAACTTCTTTTGCATGTGGCTTGAGAAATAATAAATAATGCAACCTTTACTTCTATTAGAAAAAAAAATCCATTTGAATACATAAATGTAGACTGCCTGGAGACTGTTTTCTCTTGCTAGGCTTTTAATTGACAGCTGAGACACTCCAGCTGACAGCACTTGGTTTTTTAAAATCTGGAGGATTGAAGTAGGGTGTTCTCACACAAGGGTTGGTTTTTGACTTCTTTTCTGCCAGCAAGCAAGGTTGCAGGCTTTTGCCATACTGTATAAGCATATATATATTAACCAGACTCAAGGGAAACCTGCTTTTCTTGCTGGTATATCTAGTTAGGAAAATGCTAATTTCTCTTGGAGGTCCTATGTAAACTAGAAATTACAGGAATCTGAATACAGATTCACTGATCTGTTTCCATTTTTCTGATTTTTTTTGTTTTGCCTTTTAAGTATGAACTATACCAAGCCTTTGTCCCTGTTCCGTAAAGAATCAAGAGTTCCGCTAGTTTTGAAAACACTTCACAAATCTAGGATTTAAATTTTGTTTTCTTGTTAAATACTTGATCCGTAAAGTAGAAGGTCATGTGGAGTATGGACAAAGAGCCCCCAGCAAAACTTTCAAGTTTCCCTGAAGGTTAAGTATTGGCAAGCAGGCAGTTAAAAGGACAGAGATTCTCCAGGTGCTATTTTGTTGTTAATGGTGGGGTTTTTTCTTACCAATATATGGGGATCTGTGGTTTATCTGCATGCAGTTTTATATTTCTTAAAGTTAATGGCCTACAATGGCAAAATCTAGTTTGTTGGGGGTTTTTTTTGTTATTTTATCTTTTATAGGTTTCATTTGGCCGTGACTTTGAACAACAGCTGAGTTTCTATGTTGAAGCCAGGTCAATGTTTTGCAATCTGGAGCCTGTTCTAGTCCAGTTGATTCATGTGAGCTACAATTTATCTACATTATCTTAATAAGTGAGGATGTATTTGCTGTTCTCCCATTCATTGCCCAGATTATTGGTCTATGTCAAAATAAGTTTGAAGTCCTTTTATCAGGTGTTTTTAAAGTAGACTTTGATCTCATCTCTCATTTTATCACCCTAAACTCTGTGAAGTTCTTGTTTGACAGGCATGCATGGTATCATTGCAACAAAGAAAACTGGCTATCTTGCAGGAGATTTCATGTCTAATAAAATAAATGGCACTTTGTGCATTCAGAATTTGGGTTCTCTCTGCTATAATCCTCCATCTAGGAGAGATTAGGCTGTGTCTGGCTGCAGATACAGGCAAAGTCCTGCTGTGATTGGGAAGGTTAATCTCTTTTCTGTATTGAGTCGCATGTCAGGTGAGCATTAGCTGCATCTGATTCCTTTATAACATTGTATCTTCTCTTCAATCCTTTTATTATTTTGTTTTTGTTTTTTTAATAAGTGTGTTAGCTAGAAATCATGATTTTTACGCCAGGGAGGGGTGATGACAGCACTATAGCTGGGAAGCAAGGGATGATCTAAAGCCTTGAATAAATCAACAAGTCTACCTTCACAAACCTTCAGAATCATATTTGCTTTGAGGAACAGTTACTAAAATTCTCCAAGTAAAAACTAAATAGTACAGTGAGGGCACACCATATCAGGGTCCCTTTTGACAGTTTCTGTTGTCTAAATGCATGCAGTAAAGCATGCAGTTTGTTATTTGCTACTGACCTATTAAATCTGTGCATTTTTCTTGATGATTTCTTTTGGGTTTTATGTGTAGTCTGTGAACCAGCTAGCAATGGAAACAAGAAAGGTGATGAAAGGAAATCATTCCAGAAAGACCGCTGCGTTTGTCAGGGTAGGTCTGACCCTAATAAACTTTGAGCCTGCCTTCTTAGCAGATAATACTATCTGCTGCCACCTAAGTTTATAATTTTTGCAAAAACAATATGTTAGTATTTTTTGACACTGTAGTCTCATTTTCTTTTGTTACCATTGATCTTTACTCTCTAAAGCCAGATGCTGCCATTTAAGAAAGAAAAGACACAAAGCATCTAACAGCAGCATTGTGTTAAAAAAAAACAGTAAGATTGTCTCCCTCTGCAAAGGAAGGTTGTTTGGAGCTGTGTTTGTGTGAATGCTAGAAAGCTCAGCTTTTCAAATTATCTTTAAAAGAAAATACTTAATTTCTGTATAACTCCATGACAGAGGGAATGGGAGATGGGGGGGGGAAGAATATGTTTAAATATCTCTCTTGTAATATCAGTGTTTATATGCTGAAATCAGTATTTGAATTTCAAACAAAGTGCTGCTTTTGGCTTTAGTACCTCTGAGTCTATATATATGGTCAAGTGAGCTTTGAACTATGCACAGGCTGTGCAAGTTGCTTGTGTTCCCCTCTTCTCAGCTGAAATGTAGCAGCTAAGATGTCTTCATCTTCATGTTTTGGGAAGGTGTTTGCATATGCTGCCATGAATGAATGGATTTTTGTTCACGGCAACTGTGCACGATGTTCTGGACAAAGGATAGGCAGGGTGACACTGGCCAACTTCTGTGTGCCTGGGAGCTACTCGCTTCATCTAGGTGTTCGGGCTGTTCCAGGAGGTCTGAAGCTGCAGCATGCTGCACTAGATCCGCTTCCTCCCACACACACAATGCCCCTGCTTTGACCAGTTCGACAAATGGGTGGTCCCTGAGGACAGATAGTCTGCCTTTCTGGTTAGATTTTGGTCTTGAGCTGCAAGCTGGTTACCTGAAGAGAGAGGAACTCTTTGAGCTAGAGTCATAGAGTAAGTTTTGATCTAATCTACTCATAATAACAATAATTATTAATAATTATTATTTCAATAATTATAACAATATTTATGACAAATCTGAAGTTGCTGATTTCGGACTTCACATAATATTTGCTTTTTATTGAAAGTCTTTCCCAAAACTGATTTACAGATTCTGATTCCTAATTCTGTATAAAATAGGTAATGATTGCTATAACACTGAGTTAGGAATTTTCTTCAGTTTCATTTTTTTTATTTCCTTCAGGCTTGTGTTGCCTTCTGCTTCATTACAATTCCATCTCTGAGCAGTATCTTCACACGTCTTAATCTGTATCTACACTCCGGACAGGTCGCTCTGGCAAATCAGTGCCTTTCACAAGGTAAGGCATGAATTTGTCTACTTAAAGGTGCTCTTACTTCAGAAATATTTCTAGCCGTGAATAATAACTTGGTTGAAATCATAAGTCATATAAGTATATTTATGTCGTAATTAAAATACAGCCCTGTTTCAAGCACTGTTACAGTGGAAACTCGTCATACTAAAGCAGCTCTTAAATTCTAACACTAATCCTGTGATCTGAATAACCAAGACAGCTGACTGTGGTTGACATAGTCATGGCTATGAGGTAGGTTGTCCTAAATTACTTAGAAACTATGGAAAGTGTGGAATGTTTTTCTCCTGCATAATTATGCAAGCACTCTAATCACAAATGATGTGCTTTATTATAACTGTGGAAAAAGAAGCTAGTTCATCTGTGTAGTAGTTCACAGGCTGACAAAATCCTGCAATGAGCTGGAAAAGAATTAAAACTTAGGTCAATGACCTAAGTCAGAAACTTGCTGTCAAAGCATATGCATGATAAACACTCAGCTAAGAAAATATGCCACTATATCGGAGTGAAACAACAGAGTAATACCAGATAATATGAAAAATGAAAAATGTGTTTTCTTTTTTCATCTGAATTATTGATTGAACCAGGGCCTGAGTACAGTTTTTAGCCATCCTGTTAGCTCAGTCTTAAGTAATTGGAAATTCTGTCAAAAAAGTGATTTGGGAAAAAAAATTGGAGCTACTCTGACACCAGAATGAGCATTAATTCTATATCACCATTTAATATGATCTTGTTCCTGTTCATGTCACAAATGGAAGACAGTTACCTATTGTGAAAGTCTTCTCATACTTTTAACTTTGTAGTGTCTTTCTTTTCCTTTTTAAAGTGATGTCATTCTACTTTGTTTAGCAATTTTAATACTGACTTTAAATGTCTGCTTTCCAATGGTAAATGCTTTTCCTTTACATGTTTTCAGTTGAGCTGTGAGAGTAATAAATTGGATTACTTTGCAACATCTTTTGTTGTGGCTATTAATTCTTTGTTTTAGCTCTGTGCTTCTTCACGAGAGCTTGTTTTCCAAGCTCTGCATTTACCAGTAAGTTCCAACTGCACAAACAAGCTGATTTAGGATGCTGATTAAGACTTTTTAGTACAGGGTGACTGTTGTATTTCTTTGTTTTCGATCTGATGCTGCCCATATAGCAAAGCAGAGGGATTTAGAGTAAAGCTGGCTGTTGTGTCCAAGTATGTTGTGCAAATAAAAGATCTGCAAAGTCTGTTGTTGTGCAATTAGTATTGTGCAGTTTCTTTGTAGGTAACAGTTTACCAAAAATGAACTTGCTTTTTCTTCCTATGGTGTTTTGTTTAATTGACCAGCTTACCCAATCCTTTGTATCAATTTTTGTTATGTTGCTGTGTTGCAGCGCATCTCTTGTTGGAAGCAAATCCAAAACAGTTTTTCTGTAATATTTGGTCTTTGAGGACTATGCCCTGCCCATGTTGGGACCAACTCTGTGATTTAATAATCTTTCAATTTATAAACTGCTTTTCCACTATTTTTGTGATCCAAGTCTTCTCTGACTGAGACTCCTGGGCCCCAACAATTGTCCAGATTTTTCAGTGCAAGAGTTTATAAATGTGCACAGCTGTTGTTTGAGATGTGAACACATTGCATTCACTAAACAATGAATAGGATCCCTATTCTGAAATCTTTTAAGGTAGCAGGTATATGCTAAGTATTATGAACTCAATCTCTAAAATGCGTATTTAGTAACCACTCCCTCCTGAAGTTTAGACCCACAAGCTAGAGAGAGGAGCATTTGGTCCATCTCAGCTTTTGTTGAAATGAAGCATGTGCAAAATCCTGCTGTTCCGTAACTCACTTCGTTTACCAAGGTTTTCTTGTTATACACTTTTTCTGCTTTCTTAGAAAAGCTATTTTGGGCATAATTTGTATCCAGAGACATGTCACTTGTGTGAATAATTTAGCATGTGTTAACCAGTTAGGCATCAGTGACACCAGTTTGGGGACATTTTTTGTGAACTGACTTTGCATATTCTGATATATTGTAGTTAGACAACATGTCCTTGAAATTACTTTTAACACAGTTTAATCTGTATCACAACTGAATGCATTTCATGTGTATAAGAGGTACTGATTAATTTGTAACAGTAAATTTAAATCCAGTCAGTTAACTGATGCCAATTAGACACTGGTCTGCTAAAACCAATGCACCGCGAAGTGAAGTTTAAGAGTGTGCAATTAATGACAGCATTAGGCTAGGAAGTGAAATTGTGCCTTGTGTGTAACCTTTATTTCATGCTGATTGGAATTAGTTTAATCAGTTTAAAATTAGGAAGAGAAATAAAACTGAAAGGTAATGTACCTGATCTAATAGTTCAGTCAGTAGTGGGGCATGCATGTGTGCATGTGCATGCAGTTTCTCTTTAAAGATTCCAGCTGTTATTTTAATGAGTTAAATTCTTGGATTTTTGAAAATTTTAAGTTCCTACAGGGAGTCTAGCTATTTCAGTGAGATGAGTTTTCTCTTAAACGCATAACAAAATTGAATTTCACAGGATAGACTTCTGTTGGCAATAGGAAGATTTCTCTGAATAGCTGATGTACCTAACTTGAAAAAGTAAAATTACCTATTGGGGTAGATAAGGGGAATTTACAAGATTGCTTTTTTATAAAGAGGATGTGCAGGTCATAACAGTAAATAAAGTTTGCTGATATGAGGATTGCACTGGTAAACTACCAACAACTGGAGAGCCACAGCTAATCTGCTTATAACTGGAGGGGGCAGGGTTTTGCCACATTCCCATTCTCAAGGGGCAGCAGCAGTAGTAGACCATCAGTCCTAGTGTGTCGCCGTTCCAATTTCCTCTATCAAATCAGAGCCTTGCGTGCTGGGATTCGCCACACTGTTAATCAAAGCAACTGTGTGGTGCTTGTAATTGTAATTTTTCTTGGAATAGATTTTCTTTAATACAATTAAATTGGGTCAGAAACATGAATTTATAGGTTCATGAGAAGTCCAATATTAATACACTGATGGATGTCTGTCCAGGCATGCTGTTCAACATGTATTAAACATGACTCTCTGTATTAAACATTGTTTCTTTAGTCTCCAGTTCCCAAGAGGTGCTTTAAATAAAATGAATTTGTAATTAAGTTCAGAAGGTTTTAGGTGATTTTGTCCTGGATGCATAGTTTGTACCTCTGGAGAGCCTATCGAGAGCCCACCCGAGTGTCACAGTTTAACCCCAGCCAGCAACTAAGCACCACGCAGCCGCTCACTCACTTCCCCCCACCCAATGGGATGGGGGCGAAAATTGGGAAAAGCAGTAAAACTCGTGGGTTGGGATAAGAACAGTTTAATAGAACAGAAAAGAAGAAACTAATAACGATAATGATGACACTAATAAAATGACAACAGTAATAATGAAAGGATTGGAATGTACAAATGATGCGCAGTGCAATTGCTCACCACCT
>JAVJGG010000061.1:10769163-10784285 GCA_035590195.1 Aviceda cuculoides
ATTCTTCGCATACTGAACTCAAAACCCAGCACCGTACCAGCTACTAGGAAGACAATTAACTCTATCCCAGCTGAAACTAGGACACCTAGAGAGGAGGATACTAGATTTTACAGAGGTGTACTTTTCATTTTTTTAACTGAGCCACAGAACGCTGTATGCTGCCAGCATAGAATAATAAATTCTATTTGGTCATGCTTTTTGTCATAGGGAGCGCTTGGACTAAATTGAGATTAAATGCATGCTACATTTTGTCACTCTTCTGGATTTTTGAGATATAGGTATTATTTTTATTGCACATATTTCCTTCCCATGGAAATACTGCTTTTGTCTGTCAAAGAACAGACAACATGATTTTTTAATTGTTGGTCACAGCGTTCAGCAGGTGGGTAGAGGTGATGCAACTTTCTGGTAATATGCGTTGAGCGGCCTTTTTATTTTAAAGGCTGTGAAATCCTTGCCTTACTTCAGGAGTAACATGCTGAGTGAATAAAGTAATTCAACTGATTCTGTGTGACTAGTTTCACTGGGATACTGTCAAATGTAAAACTTCATAAAAATGGAGAGTCTTTGTCCCCCAACTAACTGACACAGATCTTTATTTTGTTTAGCGAATGCAGATTTTAATTCTGGAGTGTACAGTGCTTAATGTACTTCTAGATATTTGTTCTGTTCTTCAAATGTAGTTGAAAAACAGTTTCATTAGTAGATTGCGAAAGGAATTTCTTTTTCTGCTTTAGAAAATGTTACTTTTCCGTGAATGTTCTCTAAATGTGACAGGCTTCAGCCACACTTTGGAGAAAGAGTGGTATGCAACATCTAATAATTAATTTTTTATTGTAGTCTAATAATGCTTCAGTGTGTTTTCTCAGTAGTGTTAGATAACAATTTTTAGTATTCTTTCCTAATCTCCTAAAATCTTTATAGATCTGAAGAATATAGATAGAGAGAATTTGAGGTAAAGAATTCGGAGAAATAAGAACCTGAAGAGGTTTTCTCAGTTACAGATTTTGAGACTTCCTGGCTCACGCTTCTCTGGTGAGATCAGTATATCCTGTCTCTGTTATCTTTTTAAATACTGTTTTTCTGGAAGGCAGCAAAGTAGATTTGGGAGAAGCTGATGAGATACTGTTTTCCTTATTAATAATACTAAATGTTGCTTTATTTGAACAAAATTATGACTTCTATTGTTACCTGGAATTTCCACAGCTGGAAGCATCTCCCATTCACTGAGCTTTTTCTTGTTCCTCTACCCCAGCCAATAGCTTTTTCCATATGATTTGAGAGAGGTGACATTTCTATCTCTGTAAGCTTTTCAGACTAGCATTTCATATCTGTTTGTCAGTTCTTCAAGTCTGTCTAGCCCATGACCTGGTTTTGAAAGTGTCTAGTAACATCTTCTAATGGAACATACAGGAAACAATAATGCAGAATGATGCTTCCTAGCTTTCAGCTGCAGGTGGTCTAAATACATCCTTCAACAAAGGTTGCATATGGACCACGGTATTTAATAAAATAGATGGACGAATCCTTAGGATTTAATTTTTTTAATCAATTTTTACTTTTTGGCCTTTGTAACTTCATGTGACAGTGAGTTCCAGTTACATGCTACTTAGAAATCTACTACTTAGGGATTTATTTCTGTATGGTTTTCAAATGTTAGCTGAGTGTTTCAGTGCATGCAGCTGATCTACTAGTTGATACTGTGAAAAATTCAGTCATTCTTGGTTCATTTTCTTCATGCTACCTATGAGACGATGGAGTTGGTAAGTTCCTGAAGAATTTGTGTCAGTGTAGTCTCTTCTAATAAGGAAACAGTTCTATGCCTTAGCACCTTCTTAATCTTTTTATTCTTTTGGAAATGGGAAGATCAGGACTGTCTGTATTCCAGGTACAAATGCACAACAGCGATATAAATGACACAAGACACCTCAGTTTTCCATTACTGTCCCAGTGATTCTTATAATTGCCTTGCCTTTTCAACAGCTGTTCAGGATGTTGTTTTCAGGAAACCATCTATAATGACTCCAAAATCTTTCATGAGCGTAAATAGCTTATTTAGAGCTTATCTTTCTATAGTTACAGCAAGGGCTGTTTCTTTCCCTACATGCCTTACTAATATTAGATTTTGTCTGCTGCTTTATTGCTCAAAATCATGATGTCCACTTGCAATGCTTTGCAGTCACGTTCCAGACTAGTCTGTAAATGTTGTCATCTCCCAGCTCATCGTAAGGACATGTGTCTCTGCAAATCCGTAAGGAATGCAATAGTCGTTTCACTCCGCTGTGAAAACTTTTTCTTCCTGCTCCTTTCCCCCTCCAGCCCATCCTTTATTAAGTTAGGAATTCTCAGGAGGGCTTTGCTCCTTATCTTTTGTTACCTTAGTTGTTTTAAGAACCTTTTGTATGAGGTACATTATTAAACGTTTTTTAACAATCTAAGTATTTGCATTGGCTGGGTCACTTTTAAATGCAAACTTGCTGGTTCTTTGGAAAATTTGAGAGACTTCTGAGGAATGATTTCTCTCTGCAAAAACCATATTAACTCTTCAGTGTTTTATCGTGTTTTTCCATGTGTCTGGTAATTTGATTTTTTTTTTTTTTTCTCCACCTCATAATAATCAGGAGAAACTACAGTATTTAACTATATATTTCACAGTTTCCAGTATTACGAATGGAGCTCTCTTTAAAGACTGCTGATGATACTTTACCTCACGGTCTTTAGGGATTACATGGAATTTAGAGAGGCAGGCCGAAATTTGTCGTTGTTTCTTTGGTTTATTGCGGGGGTGAGGGGGAGTGTGTAGTGTGTGTTGTATTTACTGATTACACCATAAGAATAAAACATCTTGTATCCAGTGTTCTTGCTCATACTGTATGATATCCCCGTACAAATCTTCCCTTCCACTTATGCCTCTGTATGCCTCTGGAAGTACTAAGGCCTTGCTAACAGTCTATAATCAAGCTATTCCTAAAACTAGCACTAGCAAGCTTTATCCACACAACTACCTTTTCATCTGCAGCTAATCCATAGTATGAATTAGTATGAAATAGTATGAATTTAACATAGTACATTCCAGTTCACCAAGCAGTAGCACATTCATTTTCTTATTTCATCTTTGTTACTTGAAATAATTCTTTGTAGTTTCTGGCCTGGAAGTGATGTGTAGAGGATTTTAAGATGGAGAATGTTCAACAGCTCAAGGGAAAAACACATTTTAACAGTGTGGCAAAACTCTCACAGTGACCTCAATGTGAGGAGGAGGAGTTCTAAATGTTTGCGATGGTTGGTCGTCAAAACAGTAAGGTGTTAATTTAACAGGAAAAAAAAGAAGGCAACAAAAAAGGCCATGCTTGCTTCCCATTAATATTTTTGCACTGGAGTACAAGGCTTCATTAAATTTCCAACATCTGTCGGACGTGGAAGCAAAATCTTTGGAGTATTAAAATATACTTGACAGTGTTGTAGGACATGAAGGTGATGTGGAATGCAGAAATCTGCATATGTATGGTCCCTGGTTTTGTCCTTTGGGTGGACTTAGCTTGTGTAATTGTATCCGTGACTAAAAATAGTTTGTGTAGGTATGTCAAACTCACTCCCTTTTGCTCTTTGAAGGTGGACCTAAGAAGCCCATCTCTAATGGCTTTTTTCCTCCTTGTTTTTTTGTCTGCCCGAAATCTTAAATTAGTACAGTCTAATTGACTTATCATAGATGCAGCAAATATGATGTAAGTTAAATTTTTCTATGTAGAGAGATTGATATATAGAAATACATGGAGATACATACATTTATGTGTACATACCATCATGAATATTGACAACAGCAAAACATTCAACACCAATTTTACTTACTTTTTCTGTAGGAGAGTATTACTAGAAGTGCTGACTTGGATATCCAAGACTGTTAGTTTTTGTAGCCAGAAGGTCAGCCTATATGCTCGAGGGAAAGATTTATAGGATTATGGTCAACTAAAATGAAGGAGCTGCTGTGAAAGGATAAATTTAGTGAAGCATGAAGTATGTCATGTTCGGAGCACTGCACAAGATATTAACAGCAGTCTGGGAAGACTTTATCATGATGATTTGTTTTAATGCACAGGCTGCTCTCCCCTTATCCAACTTAACAGTGGCTCGCTTTAGGAGCAGTATCGTACTTCAGGCAGATAAGAAAACAGCATTCTTCAATGGAATCCTTTTTTATCCCCCCCCCCCCTTTTTGTTTTTTTTACATCAAGGACTTTTTATTTTTATTTTTATTTTTTATTAAATCAAGGACATAACATCATTTTCGATGCTTTTTAAGTGGCTCCTGACACCTTTTGGAAGCCAGGAAAAGCAGGTGTATGGTTTTCTCTTGAAACATCTCTACAGTAATAGCTTTATAAATTGACTGTTAAAAGATATAGAGAAAGCACCATTGCATAATTTTGTAATTAGTGTAATTCAGAATTAAATACTGATGCTTATTTCATACTTATTAAGAAAATAGCACGTCTGCGACAACCTGTTTAGTGAACTTTTTCTCCAAAGTCAGAGCACGCGATGATGCACACTTTGACATCTCTCTCAAGTGACTAGGGTGGTAGCTTTTGGAGGACAGTTAGTTTTCTGCAAAGTCTCTGATAAGACCTTTGCATTAATGTGAATTTATTTTTGCTTCTGACGAAGCACGTGTACCTTGGATGAATGTGCTTTTAGCGTTCCAGAGTGAGAACGATTTTGTGGTCAGCACAGCCTGGCTGAACTCGTAGCAAAACGGAACTCATCCTCCTTTGCCAGTGCTTCTGGACTACCGACGTCAAGGATCCATCTCTTTAATAGCAAACGCACCTAACTGCTTTTATGCTCTCTTGCTTTTTTGTCTTGCCTCGCTGTGTTGTGTGGGCAGCAGGGGGAACGAGGCGAGGAAGAAGAATTAGAGGAGTGGGCAGGAGCCCCGCGGCCTCCCCGTCATGCCGAGACAAGCGGCGGTAGGTGGGGGGTGTCGCGGGGTGACCCCCAAACGCGGCCCGGCGGCGGGAGGAAAGCAGCCCCACGGAGACGCGGGGAGGCCGCAGCCGTGCGACGGACGGGGTTAGGCAGGGAAAAGATGGAAGCACAGAGGAGCTTGTCACAGCAAGGGCAGGGCCCGGCGAGCCGCCTGCAGTGTGGACGGGGCTCTCCTCGTTCCCAGCAGCGGTCCCCGACGGAGGAGCTGGGCGTGCTGCTCGTACTGGTAGGTCTAACGAGGGAGCTCCGGTCTCCGGAGGTGCTCGACCAGATGAGAGGGCGGATCTCATTCACAGCAACAGCAGGAGGTCAAGGAGAGTAAATGGAATCAAATTGCGGTTGTTCGTAGTGAAGATAGGAGGTTTTGGTGTTGTGCTATGGCAGAAGTTCAGAGGAGAATGTCCAGGACTGCGACCGTTGGGAAAGCAGGCAGTAAATTAAGGTGAGGCACTTTGCAGCTCTTCTCTTTCACTGCGGAGAATGATTGCTGCACAGATCATTCCTGTCCCCTTATGAAATAACTTCAGAAGGCAGGAGTATTCTCTGCACAGACGTGGGTACTTTGGTATGCAGACTATTTTCTGAGACATTTTTTCATTATATGGTGATATGGGGCATGCATCTTTTTTTTTCTGCTGAGACAACTGTGGAAGTGACAGCGATTCATTTACTTGTGCTAGAATGAACATCTGCTGCTGCTTTCCTTCCTCTAATAAAGCTTGGAGAAAGATTGCTTACCTTCCTTTGGGTTGGCTGTTGTTTGAAATAAATAAAAAACATTCTTTCACCTCAAAATATATGTGCAGAATAAAAGGAAGATGTTTGACTGAAGGGGTCTGCCTTCTAATCACTGAAAAGTTCAGAAGGGCTTGAGCATTCATGCGCTGAAAAGAAATAAGAGTCAGAAGAATTACAGTTTCTCCAAAGCACATGTTTCCCTGGTATTCCTCATAAGCTTAAATTAGATATCAGTTGGTACTATATTTAGCAAATTTGCTTGGAGTCTCATGTGCTCAAATGAATTTTTCCAGAGCAAGCTGCACTCCTGGAAATGCCCGTGCATGCCTGTCAGCAGTATCTCCATCCCAGCCATGTAACACCTCTTGGCTTTCACCAAGAATTCTCTTTTTCTCTTTGCTAAAATTTGATTTCATGGCCTCAGTCTCTGTTCCTGTACAATAAAGATACAGTATTAATCCTGAAGGATGCTTTGAAGTATATGGCTAAACAACTTGCATGGGATTTGGATACTTGGATATTTTGAAATGTAGCCAGGAAAGTGCGAAAGAATGTTGCTGTCAAATTTTTTTTGTCAACTCTTGGCAAATGTAGGAGGTCTTCTAGGGTAAGAGAGAAAATATCGTTGGTTTTAATTAGTGAATATTAACTTAATAAACTGAGGAATAGATGGTCTAGTGTGTTTTTTGTTTTGTTTGTTTGGGTTTTTTGTAGGATTAGAGATATAATAGTTACGAAAAACCTTTTAATAGCTATTTTGCCAAGGCCATAATGGTGGATGGTTTCTGTAATTCCTGTATTGTGATTCTTGGAAGGAATCATTTTACCTAGGTAACCAGGAATACCTCAGGTTCTGGTACTATATTAGTATTTTACTTTTAACGACTGTAAATACTTAGAGAAATGAAGTTGTGCATACTTCCTTGTAACCTTAACAGCCTTTTGTGAATGAATTTGTGAACAAGATAGCATGATCTTGGCACAAGTATTTCTTTAGATATCTAAAGTCAATTTTGAATCATGTGCTGATTTTTTTTTAATGTATGCAATATATTTGAAACAATGGTGTCCTCTTGATAAGCAAAGGAGAAGAATTGTAATTTCAGAAGTCTTGAGTGATGGGGGAACTTCTTTTGAAAAAGCATCATCACTTGAATTACCACAGATTTTGACTGCTTGAGTCTTGAGTTTCTTTGCAGTTAAGCATACGTTCATTTTCTGTAGTCTATTTGAAACAAACTTGAAGCAGTTATTGGATCACAGGCATGACTGCCATCACAGTTGGAGTGATAATACAGCAACTATATTTTTATTTTGTAGCTGATGCTTTTTTCAAAGCTGCAGTGAGCCTTGTTCCTGAAGTGCCAAAAATGATCAGTGTAGATGGAAAGATGCGACCTTCCGATGCCTTCCTCCTGGAATTCCTTTGTAATTTTTTTTCCACATTATTAGTTGTTCCGGTAAGTTTTGTGTGTATGAATAGCACAGAGGCTAGTAGACTATTTTGACTTTCCCGTTTAAAAATTTAGAGTAGACTGGGCTTTGGGGAGTGGTAGATGCAGTAGTTAGTTTTCCACGAGCAAGCTGAACCGATTTGTTCGTTGGCTGCAAGATCACCGACCCCAGTGCAAATGGGGAGGCAGAACAATTGTTTGGAGATGGAGGTACAGCATTGCCTCTCTCAGTAACACCTTGCACTTCACTGGATTCGGGGTAGAGTGAAATCTTGCCATCATTTAATTGTGTAAACGTAATTTACTGTTTTAATAGAGCCATGCAGAAAAGTGGTGTTTTAGCTGAGCACTCATAAAATCTAATACCTGAGGAGACGAAGAATATAGAGCTCTAGTTTCTATTAGTTTCAGTTACTTTGTTATAGGTTGCCTAATCTTTTGAGTGAAAACAATAATTAAAAGATGTGTTTGGCATAACCTTCCTCTTATGAATATTTCACAAAATAGTACCATTCTACACCCTTCCAATATTTAACCAATTGTCAAGTTTAGAGATATATATGTAATTTTCCTTCCTATATTTTCAGCTATAGCTAAAAGATGAGGAAAAAATGTAAATTAATCTGGAAGACCTGAGATAAAACTTACATAGCCAGCATATTTTGTTGACCTTAGAGAAGAAAGACAGGCCTCTGACTCTCAAGATTTCACTGCAGTGGAAACCTAACACGTGAAGATTTTACCTCCCTCTGTTAACAGCTCTGGCCCTCTCTGAGAAGATTCTTCTTTCCCGGCAAGGGTTGGCTTAGTATCACGGCATGTTAAAAAAAAAAAAAAAAGAAAGAAAGAAAAAGTTTGAGGCTTATTCATTTGTTCTTGGAGAAAGTAGGTTGCTACTCCTCACTGAAACATTCCTCATGGTTTCCTCCTCCCTTTTTTCTTTGACTACATGTTTGGTGAAGCAGCACACGGTATAGTGCTGTCCAAATCCTCATAATCAGAGCAGTGGATTCCCCTTTTTCCAATGTCATGCATGTTCATGTCTCCCAAGCCATGCATGTTCAGCAATGTGGAGGTGCTCTGTCGTTAGAAGGGAGCAGTTAATTGCCACTGTGTTGTGTCTTTGCTGTCCATTGACCGCAGAAGACTTTGAAGGAAGGCTATGTCAGAACTGGAAGCTGCTCAGAGAAATTACTTGGATCATTAACAGGTGATCGAAGGAGGGAGATCCAACCTCTCAGGTTCAGTAGTGAAGAACAACTTGCAATGAGATATCAGGATTCAGAAATTAGCTTCCATAATTTTTTCTCCTATTTACTTTACAGGATAGATGATCAGAAGAAAATGTCCCCAGTGGACTGTGATTTGTCTTACGTATGTTGGTATCATTGCACCAACTGCCAGCTTGAAATAAGCTGGGTGCAGTATTAAAACTGCTAGCAGAAACTCAAAGCTTATGTAAAGCAGATGTCTTTATATTCCTTTCATATTAAAAGATTGTTGGTTGTCTGTAACTTTGATTTCCCAGTGTAGGTGTTCTTCTGAAACTCATAATTATATGAGTAATATACTTGTTTCTATAGCTTACTGACATTATTTTAATAAAAAAAATCTACCCAGTGTGTTTAATCTTAGAAACTTAGCTGTTAAGAAGCTGACAAGTAGTTTTGTATTACTCCACCGTGACTACAAAACAGAGCATTTGAAAGTTTGTCTGTGCAGGATGGCTAGATCAAGTTTATGATTATGTGTCAAATGGGCATTTTAGAAGGAAACCAGAACAAATTTTTAAAAGGATTTGCAGGAAACACACTTAAGAAAAGTAGTTGTCATCTTTAATTATATTGTAGTTTTTGCTTTTATAGAGCTAAAAGTGCGACTCTAAACCTCTGAATGACCACAAATAATCCCATTTGTGTTTTGGGGTTGTTGCGTTGTTGTTTTTAACTTCTCTTTTTTTCTTTTTTGTAGGACCATCCAGAACAAGGAGTGTTGTTTCTTGTGCGAGGATTACTAAACGTGATCCAGGATTATACTTGGGAGGATAACAGCGATGACAAAGTCAGGATTTATACTAATGTTTTGCATCTGCTGTCTGCAATGACTCAAGAAGCATACATCTACCATGTAGATAAAGGTAATAAATAAGGGTGGCTCTGGATCCTTGTGTTCCACCGTGCGATTTGTAGTATTGTGTTATCACCATACCTAGTTAATGAAGATCAATGGTAGTCAATCTTACAGAATGGATTATTTTCCTGTGTAGGTCCAGATATTGTAACTTAAAATTGTCACAGGAGGTGGCTGTGAAGAACAGAAAAGTCTGTTCTTTAAAGTGAATCTCTGCAGAGTGGTTTACTTAGTTTGTTCCTGGTGGTGTTGATGCAAATACTTAGAACTGTGAACTTTTCAAGTAAATATTAGAACTTTGTACATATGGAGGGTTTTCTTTTAGTGTAAAGTATCAACTTGATTTCTACTTGTTGTTGGTGTTCCATTCCCATTTATTAACAACTTGTTTTCAGGATGCCTAGTCTTCATTATTTAAATGCATGTATTTGCTGCTTTGAAGGCAGGCTTTCAATTTTGGAAATTGTGATGGTAACTTACAAAAATCTTCAGAATAGCTAGAAAAAAAAAATTCAAAAGGTTTTGCATTTTATAAAATGCCTGTAGACTTTTTGTAGTAATATTTTGATATATTCTAAAATTTGAGTGCTTTCTGATCATAGAGAGGTTACTAAATTAAGGTAGAGCATTAACTGAGTCTTTTAAAGCACACTGGCAAGAGTGTAAGGCCAAGCTAGTTTGGCTTTTTCTTTTAGTTGCACAGGGCTTTCACAGAGGCAGGCTGCAATATATTCTGCAGTTCTTCTGGTGAATAGTCTGTCAGAGTTACCAACCATGACAAAATGTCCCTTGTAGTTAGCAGCACAGAAAATAGTTGTCAGTTGAACAACTACTCTATAGTAAATCTGCTGTTCAAATTCTGTAAGGAACCATGGTTTAGCTGCTTTTTCCTTTCACTCCATTTTTTATATGACCATAATAGCTGCATAATCCCAAAATAAGAAATCTAAATGAATTAAATTTCAATGGAGAGAAGCATCGAAATATAAATTAGTAAATTTTCCCCTGTAGTTGGACAATGGGTTTTTTTCTGGGTGGACCGTGTACCTTAGCTTCTTAAAATTAACAGGGCATCACCTTTTATCTTACGTGCTCTCTGATTTATTCAGAATACACTTAAACTTGCAAATTTCTTGTAACTTACTTCTTGGTAAGACATTATAAATAAATGAGGCCAAACCACATGTTTAAAATCACAATTATATAAGCTCTAAAGACTTCAAGAGCTCTCTCCCTCCAAAATTGCAAATACACTTTCTGAATTTCTCTCCATGACTTCGAGGTAATCAAGGTTTTATTTTAGGGAAAAAAATAAGTTTAAAATGCAGCTTACTTGGAAAGTCTTGTTGTTTTCACTAAGTAAAACGTAAAGTGTTTGGCCCAGTCCTGCTGCCACTGAAGATGATGGCCATACTCTCATAAACTAATGGGAGCAGGGAGTCTGTCTTTGTGGAAAAAGTGAAAATTTACACTAGATGTTGCTTTGCATTTAAGTCTAGCAGATATTTTTGAACCTGGCTGCATCCAGGAACACAGGACTGGCTTTAAGCTAGAAGATTCTTTTCAGCCTTTTATTCCTAAAATCAAGAGGATGTAGTAGGCAACCAAGTGGTAGGCACTTAAACAAGATTGTTCTGTTTGTCTTTCATGGAGGAAGGTCATTTTATAACTTCCAAATCCGATCTTCTATAAATAGCTGGTGTTTTCAGTAGCAAAAAAACGCATAGCTCTTTAGCCAGACCTAAGCTTGAATTCATCTCTGCAGTTGATTCCAATGATACCCTGTATGGTGGAGACTCCAAGTTCCTGACTGAAATTAATAAACTGTGTGAAACAGTGATAGCACAGATCCTGGATCATCTGAAAACCCTCGGAAAAGAAGAGGTATGTTCTTACTCAGCTTGATTCAATACAAAACCAAAATTACTTTGGACTTGAATAAATGGACCACCTTCTTGACCATGCATTGGTCTTTCAAAAAGTTCCAGGAACCTTACAACAAGAGGAAATTAGGTAATTTTACTTGTTTAAAAAGTGAGTCAGTCACGTAGGCAGGCTTGTGGTGGAGAGGCCTAATGACGTGAAAGAGATTATGTAGCAATTATAATACGTTTTTAAGATGCATGCTAAAGTTACCTGCTTAGCTGTGTGCTGGACGTGGATAGTCTGACAGAACCGACAAGCGGTAGAAGCTACTCTGATATACTCTGTGGCATTAATTGTGGCAGTGCACCAAAGGATGTGATTCTGCTGTAGCACAGAATGATGACTGCAGAGCAGCATAGTGAGGTTAGAGTTAGCTTTAAATTAACTGGCTTGTGTTCTGGTGTAGTTTGGTTATGGAAACATGATGCTCAGTGTGGGATAACTTTTTTCTTATGAGAGTCTTTCTGACTATAATGAGCTCCACGATGCTGGTATTGCAATTACTGGCCTAAGAGAGAGAATTGGAGACAGTGCCACAGTCACTCCGATGACTGCAGTACAGTTAAGCCTAAAATCTGCTCCATGTCTGTCCTTCCTGTTCTGTCCTCCTGGCTGTCAACTTTCTCTCTCTGTAAATAAACTGTATTTTCTTGCTGGCTAAGTTAACAGTAGCCTGCAGTGTCCAATTCTGTAATGGGCAAGGTGAGAATTCACAGTTAGTCCGTTATTGGGTAAAATACAGCGGAAACCACCTTTAAGTGATAAAAGTTTTGGATCCCAGACACTAGGACGAAGTCAGAGAGGTGCAGAGGGAGGGAAAAGGTGTTTTGGCTTTACTCTGTTTTTAGTACAGGGTTATATTTGTTCAATATAAAATAAAGAAAACTGTAGACAGCTTATTGGATTTCTTGATTGGAGTTCAGAGGCTCTGAGGGATCAAATATAGCTTAATGGATTGTATGTGAAAGGCAGGTGACTAATGTTTTCAGTATTACTGAAATAATGAGAACTTACTGTTCTGCTCATGTGCCCGTTTCTGAGATCGAACCCCTCCACGACTTCCTAATCACCCCTTACTAAACCACTGTATATTGATAGAAATCTTGTGGCTTGTAGACTGAAATGGGAGGGCAGCGGATGATTAATTTGATGGAGTTTTTTAGATAGCCTGTTTGCACAGTAGCCGGTAGTGTTAGCCAATACAGAATGTGTTAAGTGATGCATATTTGGAGGACACTATGCTAAGTTTAGCCTTTTCTCTGCTTTTGCTATCCTTTTTATCCTTCCTTGAGCAATTGTAGAGATGCAAGATGAATAAATACTTTTGCTCAAATGCCTCTACATCATTGTACACATTGCCACAGTGAATAGGAGTTCTTTTTCAGAACAGTAGTAGCAGAAAACAACCATTCTTGCACAGCTAAGAATGTCCAACCAGGTATTGGAAAGAGATTTTTAATGGAGTATTCAGGACTGTAGGTTGTATATTAAGGATTTTTTGCATCTGACTCCTGTAGGGAGTATGTGGGTGGGAACGCTTGTGGGGCTTGAAATCTGTAGTTTCTGAAAGGCTTCCCCTCCCGCTTTCAAGCTTAATACTTTGAGTAAAGAGATCCTGTGTTACTTCACTGAAGCAGTTGTTGCATCGAAAACTGGATTTAGAGCTGAGCAGCACAGATATAGGTCCTTGCCCTGCCTTTGCCTTTGTGGCCTTGGATTTACTGCTCTGTCCATCCTTATTTACAAAGGGGGAGCATTTATTTTGCTTCATTGAGTAAAAGTCCTTGAGAGATTTAGATAAAAATTGTTTTGTAAGAATGAATAGTTTTTTGAGGAAGCTGTTGTTGCTGAGGGAATAGAAGCGACAAGAACATTGTTAGAGACCTCTGTTTGAGCTAAAGTAGAACCAATTATGAAATCACTGTGGTATTTGGATTGCTTCAGTGTTGGTGACCTTTTATTATTCATCTTCTTGGCTGCTCATTTAAGTGAACAAGCCTCTGATGATTCTGTGTTTTTATTGGTTCGTTTCCTTTAAAAGCTATAAAGGAAAATAAATTTTTCTCACAATAAAATGCTTTCACCAAAGTGGCAATTTGGAAGAGAACAATGCATCTTATGTTAACACAGCGTGGTCTTTTTGCAATATCAGAGAATGCTTCATTTAAGTGACAGTGTTGGAATGGAAATTTTCCGTTCTGGACAGTTCTGTAAAGTTCAAGCTGTTTCTGGTCATGAGAGCATGTACCAGTGAATCCTCTCTGCCTTTGTGTGGGTGGAAGACTAATCTTATGCTCCAGGTTTCTTAAAACGTAAATACCTTGCCTCTTGCTACTCAGTGATAAATGTCCAGATGGAGTATGTTTTATTCAAACACGACTTTTGATCCAAAATGTTAGGAGCATGTTGTTGTCTCCTTGGCAGTGCCATGTTAGGATGGCAGTCTTCCCATGTACCATATCATAGACACTGGACTTTCTATGGTAAGTGTCAAAAATGGAGCAGTAGAAAGCAATTCCTGGATATGCTCTTGAAGCTTGTCCTTTTGACACATCTGATTTTTAATTTTATATAAATTTATGAAAACTTCAGTTGACTTCACATGTGTTTGATTACTGAACTAGAAGCAGAGCTGGACATAGTTCTCTGTGTGGGGGTGTGTTTTAAATTGAGAAGAGGTTGCTCATCCTGAAGAATTTTGTGTCCTTCGCTAAGATTTTCTAAAGGTGGTTAAACATTATGTTCCTCTGTGGGAGGAGGGAGACAGGAGAATTTACCTGCTGCAGTTTCCAGAAGACGTTGCGGGTGGTGGAGGTGCCTGTTTCGGCACGCTTGCAGCTTGCCTGCTGATGGCTCAGCGGGATGGTGGGTGCACGGCGGTGAGGAGCTGTGGCTGGTGATTGCGTATCAGCGCCACTTCTTCGTCACGGAGTTGGAGAGTCCGCACTCCCAGATTAATCCTTGTATTACACCATTGTCGCCGGCATGGTGGTGGAGGTTAAAGGCTAGAGATAGTTTCATTGGGAACATTGTTTCTGCATATTTGTAAGATACTTCCTTGTGATGGGTTGACCCTGGCTGGACGCCAGGTGCCCACCAAAGCCATTCTATCACTCACCCCCTCAGCTGGACAGGGGAGAGAAAATATAACAAGGGGCTCGTGGGTCGAGATAAGGACAGGAGAGATCACTCAACATTTACCGTCACAGGCAAAACAGACTCAGGTTGGGGAAATTAGTTTAATTTATTACCAATCAAATCAGAGTAGGATAATGAGAAATAAAACCAAATCTTAAAACACCTTCCCCCTGCCCTTCCCTTCTTCCTGGGCTTAACTTTACTCCTGATTTTCTCTACCTCCCCCCTCCAGTGGCGCAGGGGGATGGGGAGTGTGGGTTGGGGTCAGTTCACCACACGTTGTCTCTGCTGCTCCTTCCTCCCCAGAGGCAGGACTCCTCACTCTTCCCCTGCTCCAGCTCCCTCCCACAGGAGACAGTCCTCCACAAACTTCTCCAACGTGAGTCCCTCCCACGGGCTGCAGTTCTTCACGAACTGCTCCAGCGTGGGTCGGTCCCACGAGCTGCAGTCCTTCAGGCACAGACTGCTCCAGCGTGGGTCCCCCACGGGGTCACAAGTCCTGTCAGAAAACCTGCTCCGTGGGCTCCTCTCTCCACAGATCCACAGGTCCTGCCAGGAACCTGCTCCAGCGTGGGCTTCCCACGGGGTCACAGCCTCCTTCAGGCACCCACCTGCTCCGGCGTGGGGTCCTCCACAGGCTGCAGGTGGAGATTTGCTCCACCATGGACCTCCATGGGCTGCAGGGGGACAGCCTGCCTCACCATGGTCTTCATCACCACAGGCTGCAGGGGAATCTCTGCTCTGGTGCCT
>JAVJGG010000061.1:10784385-10801921 GCA_035590195.1 Aviceda cuculoides
GCTGCAGGGGAATCTCTGCTCCGGTGCCTGGAGCATCTCCTCCTCCTTCTGCACTGACCTGGGGGTCTGCAGGGCTGTTCCTCTCACATGTTCTCACTCCTCTCTCCAGCTGCCGTTTCTGTGCTGCAGCAACTTTTCTTCCCTTCTGAAATCTGTTATCCCAGAGGTGCTCCCACCATCAGTGATGGGCTCGGCCTTGGCTGTTTATCCCATGTTAGGACAGTTGTGTAATGAAAGAGTTGAGCACCTGGTCTGCCCTATGCTGCTTATGATCTTTTCCAGTGAACTAACAGATGTTTGAAGGTTCCCAAAGAGCTTCATGCGAGAGCTTTTAAGGAAAGGCAAGGCTGCCTGTCATGGCTTTCTTCAGAATTATTTAGATTTGGATCACAAGGATGTAACCACCAGCATCACAGTAGCGCTGGAATTAATTTCAGGCTAGGTAGTTCAGGTAATACGAGCAAACAGATGCTCTATTAGCATGGAGACTTTGCCTAGACTGATATATTTAGTACCTTGGAGGAGCCTTACAGGCCATGCTGAGCTCTGGGCTGCCACAGATGGACTGTTAACAAGTATCGAGCCAGTTATTTTAAAGCTGTACATGGGAGGCAGCAGCAGGCTACACGCACCTTCAGAGGAGCAACGTATCTAAATGCACAAATGCTTTTCTAACAGAATGCTGAAGGTATCCTTAAGACACAGATGTCTGGAAAAAGTCACTGAAAGACAGGAATGTATATTTGAATTGCTAGCCAGAATTTTGTGAAATACAGTATTACACAGTCCACTGTATGAAAGATCCTAGTTTTTTTCTGTTAGGCTGTATGAAATTTGGACATTGCTCTGCACTTTGCTGGAGGGGGTAGGACACAGGGGGTCACATTCTGGGATGATGTAGTTTGTTCTTTGGAATAACGCTGATGACAATGGAACAAAGATTATGGAAAATGCGCTGCCTAGAAGGCTGGCAATTCTTTTTGGTGTGGGAATTGCTAGCCCTGTGATGTATGTGGTTGCCAAGTAGCTGAGCTGTTGCTTTCTCCCTGCTGCCTGTGCATACATCCCGTGAGTTGGAGTGCCACCCGCCATTCAGTCTCAGTTACGTCAGCAGGCTCGGCAGCGTGCTGGCATAGATACCTGCCTCGGGTCGGAGGTCAGGGCCGTGTTACACAAATATTCCTGTTCATCATCATATGAAGCCTTGTCTGACTCTTGTCCATTTTCAGATGTGTTGGGATTTACTGTATACCTGAGCCTGCCTCTCTCTTCACTTTGCATTGTGTAACTGATGACAAGATGCCAAAATCTTGTCTGTTATACCAACCCCAATACAATGAGTTAGTGTGCAGCTCATTTTTCCAGCTTTTTTATGTGATTCTAGAGCCTTTTTGAAGTATGATCCTTTTTGAAGTACGTATGTTTCAAATTAGTCAAAATGTCATCCTTATTTTAAAGCATGGGTTTTGTATTTGTATTGATACCACCTGGAAAACCTCGCTATTTGATATTCAGACTGGATTACTGCTGCTTTTGCATTCTGCCCAATAATTAAACTGTCCCACTTCTTGTGAGGAAACCTCCAAGCAATTCCCAGAAACCTTTGAAGTTTGTATTTAGCAGAAGACACACAGGCATTAGGTGGTCAACAGGAAAAAAAATTATAGGTAATATAGGTTATTTTGTTAATTCAGGGTACATGGTAATGTGGCAGGATGCCTTGTGAATAATGCAGCAAAGCATGGACTAGCTGCCTGTACTCTGTATCTGTTTCTGCCTGAAGGATGTTAGTCCTACAAGAGAAATACTACAATAATATTCAAGCATTTAAGCATAACTACTTTCCCTTTTATTGTCTTTTTGAGTTGTATTTCTGCTCTTTGTGTTACTACTAACTGGACTAGACTGATCAATTATATTTCTCTTTCTGATAGGGAGTACAGTTCAACGGTCCCTAATGATGGTTGTAGTTTTAGCCTATAAACAGGTTTTGGAGCTATTGAGATGGAAATTGCTAATGTAGGTAACTGCTACAGGAAAAGCTATCTTCTTGGTAGTTTCATGCAGTTAATTTAGTGCTTAGGGAACTTCTCCTGGGGCCTTGAGCAGCTCTGGGCATTGCATATGCATATTTGTGTGCGGGTGCGTGGTTTCTGATGTGTCAGGTTTTTTTCTGCGTGTACAAATCTACTGTGTGCGTCACACACATACAGTAGCAGTCCGATGCTTCTAGTTTGGGGCATGAGCCAATTCTTTAATGGCATGGCTTTTTCCTTTTCCGTATTTATCTGGAGGACTGATAGCTCAGTGTATGCCATTTCTTTGACTAACAGCATCTGACCTCTCTTCTGCTGGCAGTGAGAAGGGAAATCTATTTACTTTCAGTCCCTTAGGGAAAGGGCAGAACTGCATGGCTGCACCGGTATCATGGCAGGAGTGCACAAGTCGGAGATCACTGCACTCCTCTTAGCCCATCTCTGCCTCATTCTTCCTGGAACTTCGTATCTGAATGCTGTGTATTAGCTACCCTAGCATGTTCTGAACTGAGAGGGCTGAAGTACTACGTTCATTAATCGAGCTGCTCAGCTGACAGTTTTAACTACTCTGCTGCTTTGGTTTCTGTGTAAGACGGAGCTATGCCTTTATCAGTGTTCTGGAGCAAAAAACAAAGGACAGCTGCAGCAAAGCAGTATAAGCAAATACTATGACTCAGATGCATCCAACAATAATTCATCCTTTTAGCCTTTTAAAACTTATTCTGTAGGAATAGATAGACTCTGCAATAGCATTTTAATTACTTCTGTTTCCCAGTCACCCCAAATCAGGGTGATAGCACCCTGTAAACGTAGTGCAGGACTGTCTGTGCCCCTGAACTCCTCCACAGAGGCTGAAGGGCATGGTGCTCCTCCACAGTAACCACCATGAAGCAGGGGTCCTCCTGAAGGTCCCCCCTCGGCAATTTTAGGGAAAGTAGCTGCAAATATGTTGGTACCACTGAAGCTTCAGTGAAATAACAGCAGGGAAAAAACATCTTTGGATAAATAAAAGTAGAATAGACTGCTGGAGAAAGCCTGAACTTGCATTTGATTGATTGATCTAGATTGATGGTAGTGGTGTTTAAAAAATATATAGCTGTGGTGAAGTAAGCGCAAGGTTGGTTGGTGGGAGGGTGATTTCTGTGCAGTTGTAGGGAGTCTTGAGTTAAAAGTGTCAGAGCTACATGCTGTGCTGTGCCAAAGTGGTAGAAGATGTAGGAGTTTCGTGTAATTATTTTATTTACAGCAACTTAGGTTGATTCATGACTATCACTACTTGTTGCATTTTGAATGGAATATGAAAACTATGCCTGTATTCTTGTGTCTGTAATCATTGCTGCGTATTACAAAATGAGTGTCTGCCCCTTGCACTTCTGAGAGTTCAGAGAACCTGACAACGTTATGCTGGATATTTTGGGATGACTGTATGGTAATACGGGAAATTTTTTTTCATTGTAGACCCTAAAGCGACAGAGCCAGTTGGCACTCTATTTCTTTAACACTATTCTAGCTCATGGGGATCTACGAAACAACAAACTAAACCAGCTTTCAGTCAATCTCTGGAATCTTGCTCAGAAACATGGCTTTGCTGACACCAAGACTATGGTAAGGAAAACAGATAATGCAGAGAAATTTTAGTTCTTAAGATCTTTTTCAACTCCTCGTTTGGGAAAAGGTAACATTTTCTTGATCTGAATAAACCTAACCTCTTTACAAGTTGCTTTCTTAAAAAAAAAAACAAAAAACAAAAACAACCCACAAACAAAAAGCCCAAACTAAATGAGCTTAAAAACCCACCTTATTTTTTAAATGCTGCTTAATGAATAAGCAGCTTCTCTTATTTCAAGTGGTCTCTATCTTTCTAGCACTTTTAAATGTAGTTCACGCATTAAGGAACCTGTAAATGTCAGGTGCTATAACTTTTTTTCAGTACAGAAAACTATCTAAGAGAAGTACAGCATTTTTATTTAGTGGAGGAACTGCATGGTGTAAGTGGGCATTCTAGAGTCTTTAAGAAAGATATACATGATAATGAGCTCTGGAGTAAGAAATGTAAGTGCTCACGTAGCCAGTGAAACTTAGGGAAAAATCATGAGAGTGTCTATTAAAACACCTGCATATAGGTTGAATGATGGCCTATGAAAAGAGAAAAGACAAAGACACTAAAAATCTCAAAATATCTTTCTTTTCATACCCAGGTGAAAACGCTAGAATACATCAAGAGGCGAAGCAAACAACCTGAAATGAGTCACTTCACAGACTTGGCCCTTCGGCTTCCTCTGCAGTCCAGGACCTGATTAATGCCTCGTTCCCAAGGAGTCATCTGTACAAGAGGGCATGTAGCCAAGGCCAAAAATCACTGATCTAGATTTTGACTGGAGGAGTTAAGCATATTTTTATTTTACTTAGTGTGACAGATTTACTTGGACACAGGTAAAGGTAAAACTGTTCTGAGTGCAATAATTTAACCTGAATTTCTGTTTCCAGTTTTACCACTATACTCTTATTTTAAATGCTGATTTAGATTCAGTAAATGGTATTTTGAACCTTTATGGTTGCAAAAGCCTTTTGAAATCTAATCTGTTGTCATTTTAGCAACAAAAGAAGAAGATAATGTGCACGGACCAATTCACAGCCTCCAAACTTCATCCCACTTGCAGAATAGTCTTTCTCCTGTGTAGAAATTAGCATTTCAATATAATAATCCTGTTAAGTCGTCTTTCTGCTTTGGAGTGCTGCCAACATTTATTTGGTCAGTTCCAGTAGAAGAAAATAATGGCTGAGGTGTTACTGTTCTAATTTCTACAGTACATCTTCACAGGCCTGTTTATGCTTTCATTTTAGTTCAATGGTGTTTTGTAAAATTGAAGGAATATTTAAGTCCTGTCTGCAAAGGATAATGGAAATGTATGCAAAGTACTCTATGTTTGCAAACTACACTGTCACTGAATAAAACAATTTGCAGTTCATTTGTTTGTTCTGGGGGAGTTTCTTTGTGTATACAAATTTATCACCTTATCCTTGTGGAATTTAGCTACATGTACTGCTATTACACCTAATAAAATTTCACTCTCACCACTTCTGTCCTATGGTAAGGAACTACATTGAGACCTTGCATCTATTGCTGCTTTTGCTTAGTGGTAAGTATTTTAATGAGCTAAATCCTTATATAGATATTAAGATATATTTTTGCACAAAAATGTTTTATTTTGTTAAGGCTAAACCAGTAATGAGTTTTGGTAGAACCATATATTTAAGGATTAGCAAGCTGATAATAAATACCACCCAAATCATTAAACCATTCTTGTTGCATGTTTTTCATCTCCTCAGCGGTTATTGAATCAGGGTACATCTAAAATACGTATTTTGTGTTAAGGTTGTAAAGAACTGAACTAGGACCCGTTGGTATGTAAGCTGAGTAAAATTGCAGGAATACAAGCTAATTATGAAGTGGTATCAACTTGATACATAACCTTTCCAACCTTTAGTACATAGGTATTTTAATTAAACTGAGTTTCCTTAAATAATTCTGTATAAAGTGCACATAGATAATGAAATGTTAGTACTGCGTACGTTATCATGTCCCGCTTCCATTTAGCTTTCCTTCTTGCTGCAGCTGCACAAAACAACTCTCAACAGCACATAGATGATTCTTCCTGTTGGGCTTGGAAACATAAACCACAAACTGGGTAAGTGGGATTAAACTCTGAGCTCTCTAAACCGCCAAGTGGGTCACACTAAGCAGCTGTGGTATGGAAGAAATTGCCCTCTGGGGCCAAATGTACCGCTTTAAACCCAATGTGGAGTTGTTCCAGATTCTGTAAAATGGAGACTCTTACAGCAGGCTTACCACTGCTCTTCCCCATGCAGGCACCAATTTTTGCCTGTTGTGTTTTGAGCGCAGTACAACTTTGGTTTCTTATTGATGCAAGGCTGCCATGTTTTCAGATGTTTTACTACTCTTTTTATTAGTGCAAAAATAGCTCAATGACAGGCAGAAACCTCTGGTTAGTTATCAGAAGCAAACTCTAAACACCTAGCTTAGAAGCTAACACAACCACTCTAATAAACTGCTTTTGGCTTACTTCCATGTTAGAGCAAAATTAATTTTATTTAAAGCACTCTACTTATTATAGATCTCCTCTTTCTTCTGTATATAGTAAATATACAATAGGCCAGACAAAGTTTGTCTGCTTCAAAAAAGCTGTTTTTTTCCCTAGGTATGTGTCTCATTTTCCAAACTACAACATTTTCATGTGCATAGTATTACCAAGACCAAGGTGCCAGGCCATCCACAACACTATAGCTGAGCAACACACTGGTATATGTTATGCAATTCTAGATGGGAAGGTCCTTATCCAAAGGCAAGGCTAGGACCAATGCCACCTTCAGCATCTTCTCAGTGGCAGTGCAAGACCAGTTACTACCTATCCAAGACTGGCTCTGCAGCAGAAAGCTGTACATGCTGTCCCTCTCCTCCTAAATGAAGTCATTAGTTGACATTTTCCTACCTCTTCCTTTATTTTTTTTGCCAGTAAAGTAGCTGAGGGCCTGAATTCAGCAGTTGTTTTAAATCAGAAGAGAAAACAGAACCTCCACTACCTGAATTTAAGTAAAGCAACAGCCGAAGCCTAGAAGGGCTGGCTGAAGCCAGCCACTGAGCTTTGAAAGCACTGGTGCAAAACAGACTCACCCTGAGGTAGTGGTGGTTTAAATGACACTTTAAAGGACATGGTTTCCTCAAAGACAACTTCGGACTCCGCAGGAAGTGGGTCAGCATCTCTCTCTTCCCAAGTATGGGAATGGATTCATGGCAACCACTTAAGCTGGAGCCCCTGCATAATTTTCACTTCCACTCAGGAGCTGCCCAAAATGCACTGGAACCAACTGCTGGTTTAAGTGCATTTTCTGCTAGAGGCAGCTGCTTTCAGGAAGAGTGGTCCACTGGAGGAGACTATTGTGGAAAGTGAGGTTGCTATAAAAGAACAAGAAAGTTAGTAGTTCAACTGGCATGATCTTATAAAAAAGGACAGGTAATTTGGCAGAACAACAATGAGCTGGGTAAGTAGAGGCAGAAACCTAATTCTGGGAGGCTGGGGTTCCCCTGCAAGTCAGCCAGTATTGCATTACAGCAGGCGTGGACGTAAGAGATGGTCACCTTGTTCTGCTTAAAAAACAGAGCTACACTAAAACTTAACACTGTCTGGCATAACAAATGGCACAGCCAGTAATAAAATACGTGACGGTTTTTCACTATCTTTTTGTAACTTCAAGCAAGACACTGAGAGACTGCTTTGGACCCCTAAATTCTGAACACGACATACACAAGTGTCTCATATATTTTGTACTCTCATTAAAAAGCCAGTGAAAGTGCAGGTTTTCTGAAAAGCCAAAGTTCAGAAATTTCATTCAGACTGATGTATCATGAACCCAATAAGCACATTATTAACATCACCTTGCTTCCTATAATTTAGGAAGTCTAGATCCATATATTTGGAGCAGCTATCCAGAAAGTGTTTACCTTCATTTACAGGTAACAGCTGCTGCTTGAAAATCCAACTGCCAGAGCATAGTTAAAATAGAGAGGATGTTCAACACTACTCATTATTATAATGAAGATGCTGATATTTAAGAAACTACTTTCCAAGTTAAAGTCTCCCCTCATCAAATATGTAAGCATACCAGTAGTGTTTCTTCAAAGTAAAACGTTGTCACTTTGTACCACTCATTGAGTGTAAAAACGTGAAGATTTTACAGAATACTAAAATCCTTCAGAATCACTAAGATGTAGCTAAAAATAAGTTCACGAAATCAGCATTTAAAAAAAATTTACTATGTTTCAACTTGTTGCAGGCATTGCCTACCTATCTTCAATCTCTGAAAGAGGCTATCTCTTGTAGAAAACATTGTAAAGGTTTCAAAAACTTACTGATCAGCTCAAGTGAGGACCCAGCTCCACATATCTGGCATATGCATTTGAAAACTTGTACTAAAAGTGTCTTATAAATCAAATTTCTTAAATGTTTTGTATTTTATTTCAAGTAAAAAGAAATTTGCCTGTTGAATTTTCATTCCTTTTATTACTTCAGGGTTTTAATCTTCAAATTTTATAGATCTAGATGTATATTTGTCTATGTATACTTTTTTGTTGGCAGCAGGTTGAAATCCAAGACCAATTCCTCTATGTTGCTTCAAGTCCATTGCTTTATCGAATTCCATCTTCAGAGCCTGCTGTAATTTCTCCTCCCCTTCCTTGTTCAGAGCCATGTTCGGTTTGTTTGTAGTTGCTGAGAGATTTTGGATAGGTGCAGAGCCCTTTTTAAAGCCACCCATCAGTCTAAAAAACTTCATTTCTTCCTCAGAACTTTGAAAAGCAGCTGTACTCCATTGGCCAAACTTGGTATCCTGTGAAGCAAAACAAGGTTAACACTAAAATTAAATAATACCAAGACCAAAGAAGACAGTTTCTGGCTGTGTGCCATGAGAACAGAACCAGCTACAAAAACCTGACAGAGTTGAGAAAGCTGGGAAGCAGTCATTCCAAGGGTAATACCTCTCGAAGGACATGATGAAAGAATGACATAACCCTGCATGAGTGCATCTTCATTAGCATTTCAGTTCATTTAACCTGGAGACAGGGTTTAATGCACTTTCAGAATCTCCTCTGCCTCTGCCTTTAGGAATCTTGGCTTTTCTGCTTTCTGGATAATATTTACCAAGCTCAAAGAGACAGACATTGCCCAATCATTTCTCTTATTCCAAGACAAGTGTCAGACTCAATCCTCTTTCACTCTGTCACTTTGTACGGTTATCTTTTCATTTTCCTATTGCCTAGTTAGGTAGCTGTTGTTTTCAGCAGTGTTTTGTTATGTCAGTTTTGGAGACAGTATTCAATCTGGCTCATATGCTTTAAGTAATATTTGCATTCTCAGCCCACTGATTACCACTAATATTGCAGGGGTGCAAAAACTGAGGGCATACCCTTATCCAACAGGACTAAACGTAATACTCTTCAAGCCTCCCCTCCCTTGTAGTTTGCTGTATTTTTTGTATTTATTTGCCTTTCACTGCATTCTTTGAACTAGTTCACTCCTTCAGGATTTTTCTTTTGTCTGCAGACACTGGCTCCTTTCTGAGAATATAGGCAATGTCCAAGTAAAATCAGAATTCAGCTGTTTGTGGATAACCCAAGATAAATCATATGGTTTACAAAGTTTATGAACTTTTGACTTACCTGAGAACAGGCTTCATTATCTCAGGGTCTTACTTGACTCCTGAGCTATAGCTAGAAGCTGTGCAGTCATTTATAACTATTTTTGGCAGGACTGCTACTCCCAATTTTTTTGTTAAAATTGGGAGTGATATTAAGTGGAAGAATGTTTGATCATTAATTAAATAGACTGAGCTGGCTACATCAAAGGAAAAAATGTGAATTTAGTGGTATGTTTATGTAAGCCTGAAATCCTTCCAACTGAACAGTTGTAGCTTGCATGAAACAGTCATTCTCCCCTAGACAGCCAACATGACACACAGCATGCTACACAGTATTGCAGGCAAGCTCTAGCAGGTTTAAGTTAAAAAAATGCAAGGCTGGAGTATCATTCACTACCACAGGCCAGCACACCTGCTATTAAAAGAAAGCTATCCATAATACTTTAGTATTTTTACCTTGCTCAAAGACAAGTTGCTGTATAAGCCCGGGTCTGTGACACAGACATACACAGAAATATATGTCCTCCCTTTGGAATGGGAGACATCTGCACAGGTGCAAAAATAATTATGGCTTGTCAAACCCTGTAATTTTTTTTAAGTGAACTGCTGGCAGGCACTACACATAGCTTTTGCTGCAGCATTTCCAGCTCACTCTTTGTGAAGCTGATGAATTAGTTGTTATAGCTTCTATTCTTCTGCATACTACTAAGCAGAGACAGATCAGCACCAAAGAACTGAGATCCCCTGCCAAGGATGTCATTTTTCTCAATGATTTCAGAGACTATTAGATAGTTACAGTTCCAGAGCTATTGTGGTCTGCCTCCCACTATGTAAAAAACTACAGGAGTTGTTTCTGTCATTGGTTTGAGGTATATTCCAACTTTCTAGGCGTACTGGCAGTCTTGTGAAACAACTAAGAATCCTGAATTAGTCAAAAACGCTTTCTCTCCTCCTGAATCTTACGACCCCTGCTAAACACTACCGCAACAGTTTCCACTACCTTACTGTAAACCTGTCAGGAGGCAGGCTGAGTAGGATGCAAAAGCAAAGAATAAAGAATCATCTTTCAAAGAGGTGGAGGAAAGATGTAGAAGTTAGGAGAAGACTGACTGTAAATATCACATATATGTGTTATCAGTTGTCATCCCTTTTACCTTTCCATCGGCACCCCTGTTTCTGAATGTCTGCAAAGTCTTCTAGATAACAATTCAGTGACTGCTATATCCATAGCCTAGAATTATTTATATTTCACAGTAAGCAGGAAATGCTTCTGGAGCAATTTCTCATGGCTCATTCTCCAGAGGAACCAGAGAAAATGTTGTTTCGAGGATTGATGATAGGAATTAGAGCACTGTACAATGCCAACTGCTGTTGGAGTTCGCTGGTCAACTCCCAGACTCTACTGGGATTGTACTAACTTGTTCTATAGCGTGGCCTTAAATTTACAGTCAGAAGGCAGACTTGTGCCAGGCCATGTACCTGAGCCACATACAAAAAAGAGTGCAGTGCTTTTTTCAGGAACTTTCTCTGGAACACAGTATTTCCATCAGACCAAGGTCTAAGTTTATACATACCCGTTCCACTTTGGGACTGAAAACCTTAGTTTTGCCAGATTCTCTATCGATTTCTTCTTGCAGAGCCTGCCGCCTCACCTAGCATGCAGAAAAAACAGCACAAGACACTATCTTCTGTGTGTTAAATGACAATTTAATTCACAAAGAAAAGGGAAGAATAAAATAATTAGTTACCTTCAGAATTTTGCAAGGATAATTAAAAAGTTGCATGTGATCCTTTTACACACTCGACATGAGAACTGTGATTTTTCTAGTGGTAGTTTAAATGAGCATTTTGCTCTATCATCAGATATGTTTAATATTCTAATTGCAGCTAACAGCTACACTGAAACTGCCAACATTGATGAGAGGCAAAGAAACCTGTATTTAACCTAATAAGCTACTTAGAAGCTTCTGACATTGACTGGAGCTGTACATTTTGGATTTAACCCATGGAAGGTAAAGCACATTTTAAGCAGAGCTCTATTTAGGGAAATCTTGGCATAGGCGAGCAACAAAGCAGGGTTTTTGTTACAAATTCTATGTATATATTAAATACTGACTTGCTTTAAACCTTACACAATTAAGACAAAGCATACCTTATCTATGTTAACTTCATCACAGTTTCCTTTTTTTTCCTGCACAATAGTTACATCATCCATATGTTTCTGTAAAACAGCAAAAAGCTTGTATGAATATTTTTATTAATTCTGTAATTAGAATTTACACAGCTCTGACCATGTAAGTAGTAAAACCACTAAGCAATACAACAGTACTGTTCTGGGGCAAGAAGAAATAGTCCGATCTAAGCTGGAAATGCCAGTTACAACCTGTGTTTTTCTATGGAGGGACTTTCCACGGAAGACATCCTTTTTTAACAAAGAACATAAGGGATTTTTTTTAATTCACACATTAAAGTGGACTTGCCAACATCACTGGCATATATAGTAATGTTTTCAGACAGAGTTGTTAAAAATTAAACTGTTTCATACAAGTTTAAATTTATACTTGAAATAAAGGACAGAGGAAGTTTAAAATAAAAATAATTTTAAAAATGGTGGTAAGATAATGGCTCCTATGAAGGAAGGTACAGGACAAGCTTGAGGCATATTGATCCCACTAGCCACTTAAAAAACAAACAAACAAAAAACCCAGAAAGCTGCACTGTGCTCTGTCTTGTACAAATGCAGAGTAGATGAGTAAATGATGGTCCCCAAGGAGCTTCTGGTCTGGAAAGAGCACAGGGAGAGGCACGACACATACATAAAGTGTCTCCTACAATGGCAGCAAACAGCACATTAGTTCCACATTTGAGAGGGAGGAACAGGGAGCTAATGTGAAGAGACAGAGCAGCTGGGGCAGGAATGGACAGGCAGAATGGCAGGAGGTAAATCAGTGGTAGAGTCCACAAGCAGCCAGATACGGATAACTCTTCCACAAAATGTAGCCCTTCAGCAGCTTTTGCTCCCATTGACTGGTGTTTCTAGATCATTGCCCTCAGCCTTTCTTTTCCAAAGTTGTAATAAGATTTTTGGGCATTCAGTGTAACAGGATAAGTAATAAGTCCAGGATAGTGGTAAATTAGAGCCATAAGCTTTAGACCAGCCTGGAAAAGGTGGCCAAAGGGAAGATCTATTGATACAGCTAACATCATAATCCAAGCATGAAATAGCCAGGGAACAGCAAGACAAGGAAAATATTTGTAATACGCTTCTGTCAGCAGAAGCTGCTGTTACTTTTTGAGGGTTTACAGTTTTATTTAAAGCCATGTATGATTTACCTAGTTTTCCAAAGATACCTTTTATACATTGATTTCACACACACACAAGTACATGCACCACTAAAAATGCGAGAACACTGCAACAAGGAGAGCTCGTTCTCTTGGATGAAAAGAAAAAACCAACACACACACACCCTCCCCCAATTTACTTCTAGATGGCCTGGTACTGTCTTTTCAGATCTATTAAAACGAGCAGGAAAACTGTTGTGACAGGATTCCGCAAACAGCTGCAACATATTGGTATTTTAGCTGGAAGGTTAAGTGGCAGACAGGGAAGGAGGAAGGGTGCACCCCCATCCCTGCTAATTCACAGCATGTTGCTGACCTGCTGAAGGCTACTGCATGGCAAAAATTACTCCCCATGGAGGTGTGCCAATCTTCCCTCAACTTCATGGAAGGGGTGCACATTCACACGTGGTAGGATTAGGCTATCTGCAGCCAAACAACTTCAAAGAAGTAAAGTGAGTCCTCGCTTCTTCTCACTCTGCCCAAGTTGACTGTAATGGCATCCAATGGGAAAAATATCAGTCATTGATATTAAGTGGGTATCACTCCATATTGTCTTTAAAAACTTACTCTTTTGCTTGCTGCACAAGCTGAACAGAGGATTTTTCAAGTGTGACACACTGTAGACTAGAAAATGTTTCAGGACTATGGCACAGTTAAATGCAAGACTGACGTTATCAGACGTTTATTACAGCAGTATCTTTTGGCCTGGCAGGAACTAGATTTCTCTAGAACTGATATACCCAGACTTCTCAATCTTCAGGAGAATTTTTCTAAAGTACTTTTTATTATTAAAGGACAGAGCTGAATATGGGAAAGAGAAACAAAACATGCATCACCCTAAACCCTTCTCCTGAAATGTTTGCAAGGTATTTGCTGTGTTTTCCATTGTAATTGGTCATGCAAGTTTACTTCTCATTGTTAGGCTTATCTTGCCTCCACAGAATGTGAGCAGCTGCAAGAATCCAAATAATGTCTAACAGTGTCAAAAAGGCAATGTCAATTTAATTAGAAAATATATCCCAGCAATAAAACCACCTTGTCCTTTGAAAAGTCAAAAGGAGAAACCTAAGTAAAAAGCCCCAAACATCTGCTCATCTCATGACTGATAAGCATACACACTCCCAACATAAACCTTTGTGGAAAAAGCCTGTATCTGGGTCTCCATGAAGGCTGAAGAACCTGCTTATATAAATCCATATTTAATTAGTAGCACTAGACACCAGAAAGCTGCCACATTTCCACAGAACACAAAGAAACTGCATATATGAGAGCATTACAAAACAAAGCACACCATGAAGTGTGGTTGAAGCAGCAAGCACTGTGGCCTGCTCTGTCCCTAGTTTACAAAAATCTTCAATGATGCTTTACTAACTAGTGCTTGACTTTTACACAAGCCAAGCATTCAAAGTTCTTGAAAAAAAACGACTGTAGTGCAGTTTCCCATTACCGATGAAAATAAAAACAAGCTCCTAATAACTTGCAATGAGCTGTTTTCAAGGTTGTTTAAGCAGCTAAAAATATAGATAGATACCTACTGAATTTCTGAGCATCTCACAGGTTAATTCCCAACAATAACAAGAGAGGTTAGGCATGTAGAAACTAACTTTAGGCACTTAAACAGCTTTAAAATATGACCCTACCCAGATTAAAAAAAAAAAAAAAGTTAAAGCAATAAACCCATATCTCAATACTCTAATTTTTTGTGGGGAAAAAAAAAAAAATCAAAGAAGAAACCTCTGTATTTCAAATCTTTCATCAGTTCCTCCCCATGTTTGTTTCACCTCAGAAATGGCAGTACTGCAAGACTTTGGGGTGGGATATCCTTTAACAGTCAGTCTGGATACAATTCCAGTTACCTTCAGTTATAATTTACACAGCTCTTATATATATTTATAGTCTTGCATAGATTTTTTTTTTTTTAATTAAGAATTTGTGTGTAGGTTGTTCTCTAGTATTTTTCTATCAGAATGTATGTATCAATGCTCTAGGCCTACTCGATGCTTAGGATTCTTTCTAAAGTTTTGTTCAAGTTAGACAACAGGTTTTGGCTAAATTTCCCCCTTGTTTCCAACACTACGTAATTCCAGCATTAACAGTACTAAAGGCCTGAAGAAAAGTCTCACACACACAGTTAGATGCACTCGTGCTGCCAGTGTTACCAACCTGCTCAGGTTAAATGACATGGTGTTAAAATCCTATTTTATAGGAGTCTTGCCACTTTGCTAAGAGCAACTGGAGGAGGGATAGAAGAACATTTAGGACTGTACATACTAGTTTTCTTTTTGTCCCAATACTTGCTGTTAGTTGTAATATTTACATTTTCACAATTGAAACACTAGATGACTACAGCGGTAGGCATTAAAAAGTACTTTCCCATGTTTCACAACTGTGATGTGCTGAAATCAATAGATCAGCTGATCCTGCTTCTCCAAACCCAGAGGAGGCCCCTATTGACCTAAATGGAACCTAAGGGTCTGAACAGGCAGAACAGCCTGCAAAATAGGAAACTGTCTACCTAAAAAGCTTTCAACTCCCTAGCAGGAGGGTGCAAAGATACCCTCTTCTTTACAACTTACCAGTGCCTCATTTCCCATGTCTTCTGTTTTGATCTTTTTCTTTTTTGTATTTGCTTTTGAACCTGGTTCTTCAGCGAAGTCCTGTGGTGGTACTTTTTTTCTTTTTTTCGTTTTTCTGTCGCACAGCATATGATTACTATTGCATAATACCCCATCTACAGTGTCCCCTCTGACACATTCAGCTTGCTTCATTTCACTCTCTTTGTTCTTTTTATTGCTTTCTAGTAGTGTTATTTTTTGGGTTTTAGATGCACTGTCACTGTTTAAAGAAACTTTTGAATATGTTGTTTCTTCCTCCTCTTTCTGAATCTTCTTTTTCTTTTTCTTCTTGGTAACTTCATTATTATCCTTGATGTTCTTCCTGCTTTTTTTCCCAGAAAGCTCTTCTTCCTCAGACTCAACTTTTTGCTGTACTAAGAGATGCTTATCAGGAACTCTGTGACTGTAGTCTAGATTATCTTCACATGTTAAGGAAGAAATATCTTTGCTTCTCTTCTTCTTCCTCTTGGTCTCTCTGATACTTCTGGAGTTCTCAGTACTGCCCTCTTCCTCTCTATCTGTCAATGTCATTTCCTGGGAATTCCTTCTTTGCCTTTTTCTGAAGTCACTTAATGCAATGGGGCTATCAGGAACTCCATAGATGTCCTGATTACCTGCTAGTGGGGAAAAGTAGTTGGACTTCTCTTTCTTTTTCTTCCTCTTCTTTCTTCTCACATAACTCTCCCCATCATTCTGGGTAATATCTGTTCCACAGTTTTCGCCCGTAAAAGTTTTTTCTTGTGAAATGTATTTGTGTGGTTTTTTACGAACTTTTTCAGACTGTTTATGTTCACTGTCCTGGATGTCCTCTAATGAAAAAGAAAAAATACCTTTCTTCTTTTTTTTCTTAGTTACTTCACCATCCAATTCTGAATTCAAAGTGGTAATCTTTCGGCTTTTTTTAAAAGCAAATTCATTTTCCTCAGTACCATCTGTATGATGATTTGAAAGCTCCACATCACCACCCTGATTATTCTCCAATGATAAGGAGCAATGATGTTGGACTTTTTTTTTCTTCTTTTTGGGAATTTTAATTTCTTCCTCTGATTCTTCTTGAGGTTCTGAATCCAGATGGCCTTCTACATTCACAAAGATTTCTGAATGTGCTTCTTTCAGTAATTCAGAGCTGATTTTCTTTTTCTTGTTTTTCTTCTTCTTCAGTTCTAATTGGTCTAAACATTCATCATCTTTTAAATTTTCCTTTTTCTTTACCTTTGCTTTTGTCTCAGGCTGGTCATCATCCTCAGTTTTAATGACAGTTTGAACATCTTTCTCAATTTTAATGATAGTCTGGCTGCTACTACTTTTCACCTTTTTCTTTTTCTGTACAGGTTCCTCATGAACTTCTTTTCTCTTTTTCTTTATTATCATTCTAAAAAAATGAAATTAAGATGTTAGTGCACTGCTTCAACAATATGATGCAAGTCCTAGTCTATTTGGTCTTCCTCTATTCTGAAACCGTTCCATATCTCTCATTGTCCCCAGCAGTCTTTTTCCAATTTCACAATCTGCTTTCCGTGATGGAGGGGACCAGAACTGCACACAACACTGAAAATACTCTACTGGAGTGGTCAAGGGGTGATTTTTTTGTCTTGTTCTCTAGTGCTGTCCTGATTAGTTTGTAACTTTCCGTTTGTCTTTTTGACAGCTGCCGGTCAGGATGTTTACACAGAAAAATCTACCCTCCAAAAATCTTTCGTAAATGACAAGACACATACATATATATAAATCGGTAAGTATAGTTAAGGTGATTTTCCGCATACGTATGACTTTTCACTTAACACTGAACGTCACTTTACTGCCCACTGAGCGTGACAAGATCCTTTCAAGACACCTTAGTTATTACCTTGAATTCGCTTCTGTCTGCAACTTCTCATCCTTGCTACCGCCTTCCTTTCTCGGGACATTTATGCCTGTGAGCAGGTTACAGCAGAGAAGCCTTTGGGACCCATCTGGTGACGCTCCCTGCCTTTGCTGTGAAACCTATTTACTCCTGCCTGGTTTCCTGTCTTTTCACCAATAGCTCACCCACAGGATTTCTTTCAGTGCCTCTCGCGAGGCACGCCGTCGAACTCCTTTCAACGACGAACCTAAGCCCACCGCAGCGCACCTCCACCCGCCCGCCACCTCCACCCGCTCCCCGGGGCTTTGTCAGAGCGCCCGCGGAGGCGGTGGCCGCCCCCTCCTCCTGCCGCTACGGGCTCCGCGGGTCCGGGCTGAGGGGCCCGGGCCGGGGCCCGCCCGCAGGCGGCCCCCCCCCGGCTGAGCCCCACCTCAGCGGACCCCCCCAGCTCCCCGCGGCGGGGCGAGGCGAGGCGGGGGGTCACCCCG
>JAVJGG010000061.1:10818271-10839707 GCA_035590195.1 Aviceda cuculoides
ATCTGAGCTTTAATTGTTGGGGGGGGGGGGGTATGATGAGCAACACATTTAATTGTAATAACAGAAAAGTCCAACAAATATATCTGTATGAATGTTATTCTATGTGGATGCAAGTAAAGAATTGCTATTCCAGTATTGTGGCAGAATTCAAGTTAATAAAGGAGAAATTTTTTACTTAAAAAAACTACAACTGTGTGTTGGAAAATTGCACAAAGTTCATGTATTAAATATTTATATCGTATAATTGTGTTTTTTGAGGTTAAGGTTTTATGGCTACAAATCCTGATGCAGTGTTGAAACTTGCCTATAATTTATGTAAAGATTGTCAGAATGGCAATGAGAAAATTGAAAATGTAGTAGTGGTTTATGACATCTTCCTAATGCTGCTGTTAGAGCACTATTTGGAGACTTTTTGCTGCTGCTAGTTTTTCATGTTTACAGGATACGAAGTCTGATCTAAAGGACACAAACATTGATGGAAATTTCCCTGTTGACATGAGCAGATTTTGGAATAAGTCTGTGTTTGGTTTCCTTCAGTTCAGGACCACAAACACTCTTACAGAATACATAAATATTGGTCCTACAAAAAAGAAAACTGAAGCAACACATGGTGACTTGCAAAATACGCAGGAAGTATGCAAGCACAGAAGGAGGACTGAGTTTTATCCTTAAAATGGATAGGTCCTCCACAAGTAGGGAGCATCCTAAGGGGGAAGAAAACCACTATAGTTTTCAGACAGAACTTAAGACAAAACATAATTGGTCTTTTATTGTTTTGGCATGTTCTCACTACTAAGACTTCTGGCTGTGCTTCCTCTAATTCCTCTCGCATTCTTGTTGCCGTTCACCTGTTCTGCCTCATTCTTCTGTCTGTTACATGACTCTGCCTCCCCACGTACCAACTTGCTCATGGTAGTTCCACACTATCTTACTATCTTTTGTTTTTACTATGTCTTTTCTTCATTATAAATAGATGAATAAGTATATAAATAGTTTGCATGTGTTAACAGTTGTATGCATGTTATCACTCTGACCACTTTGATAATACTTCTAAGTGTATTTTTATAGTTTTATTATACTGTAATATTTTGCATCTTTTGGGGGGGGGTGTTAAAATTGTGGCTGAGACAAAAACAAAACAGGAAATTTGGAAGTGAAATGTTTTATTTGTTCACAACCTAACACCTTTATATTTGAGGATATTCAAAATACAAAAGTGTATTCAAAAGACCAGCAAAGCAGTGGAAGATGCAGAGAATGGAGGGGGGCAAAAGGTGTCAAAATATATGGGTTTTTTTATTATTATTCATTTAGCTATTGACAGTATCAAGGAGCTTTTATTTGGAGAAGGTGATAGAGAAGAAGAGTTCAGACAGTTGCAGGAGTCACACTTCAAAATGTCTGCTTGTTTGCACTTCCTTTCTTCAGAAGATTAAATTTGGTTATTCCCACATTCACAATCCTTCAAAAATGTACCCTCCATATAATGCACAAAAATGTTTTCTTATCTATTGTAAGGATTTTTTTTTCTCCAAATACCTTTCTCTTATTCTAGTGCATTTAGATTACTGTGAAAGAAAAACAGTAGTTAGCAATTTCTTTCTGACTGTTGAATAGTTGTATTAATACTAAGAGTGTTATGAAGAAAGGTCTCAGTGCACACTCAGTTTGGCCTGTGAAAATATTCCAAGGTATTTTTGCCAAGTGTCTGTGTGAGCACTATCCCTGTAAACCTGTGAGGCTCATACAGTGATAGTGTAATATGTGATTAATATATCTAATTGATTTTAAATACCAGGTCCGATAAATCAGTACTTAAGTGTCTGATTGTTTATGAACAATCTTTTTCCTGCTTTTTGGGTAAATGATCTTAATAGCAGAGATTTTTGAGACATTTATTTTGAATCAAAACAATACTTTTTCATTGTTGCACACTTTTGCAACTCTGGATAGGCATGTAAGAAGAAGGACTTAATGAAGCCAGATGCTGCTGTAGTGTTTCTATATTCTCTGAGTAGGAATAAGAAATACTGAAAATATAAAAGAAAACTACTTTGAAAAATTTCCAGAACAATTTTTTTGGTTGTTCAGAGCAGCATCTGAATTCCAAACCAGACTTTCTCAGAATCCCTTTTTTAAGAGTTATGTAGATCACCACGGTCATTTACTTGCATGTCTTATATTTATCCCTATTCTTTAGTCTGTTCTTTTGTCTTTTAGAATATGAATTTTGCAGTGACTCTGTTGTTGCCTGTGTTTATACATGATATAAATATTCAAGAACAATAACCATCACAGTCAAATTAAAGGTGAAGTGGTTGTGGCTTGTGGCTGTTTAACACAGCAGTGGCTGTCGTATTGAAACTTACAGGCCTCCAGACGCCTGATTCTTGTTATTAGGGTTGCTTCAGTATTTCTAGAGACGAGCTTTCTAAAACCAGAGAGAAACCCTGATTATTCATTGACTGCACCTGGATATTCCACCGTCACCTGCACACCATCTGCCCCAGGCACTGATGCTCTCTGTAGCTAGCACAGTGGTCCTGCAGGCAGCTAGCTGTAAGGCTGGTGGTTAAATTTGGTGGTTGTCTGTACTGTTAGGAAAGAGATTTAAATAAAAAGAGCAATTACAATATCCTGAATTATGCGTAGTGAAAATTTTGCTTGATTAAATTTTTTCTTAGTATTTCCTTTTCAAGGAAGGAGTCAGACCTTCTATTTCTAGGACAGGTTGGGAAGTTAATGACAATTGGGGTTTCTGGACATTACTGTGTAAAAATACTAACTGCATACAGTATCCATCAGCGTGACTACGAACCCACAAAGGTTAGGTTGTTTATTTTGGTGACAAGATAAAGGAGGGCCTTTTTTCCCCCCTCCTTGAGAGTTCATTGAGAAACCCGGCTTCTGTCCATGAGGAAATCAGATACACACCTTCAGTAAGAACCTTTTTCAATACCTCATACATTTATTTAATGCAAGTCTGTATATCTTCTGGGTGCCAAATTCTACCTGCATAATGTAATATAATTAGTATCTCACGTAATCAGGATCTGTACAAGTTTGCTCAGAAAGCAAGAAACATGTTTTTGGAATTTAACTTTTCCTCTGGTCAGTGTCTGCTTTATTCAGATTTGGTAAAATACAGTACTTAAGAAAAATTATTTTACTGATGCTCTTTTACAGGTGCAACTTATGTTAAACGCTTATCTATATCTTAAACCAGATATCAATATGTTTAATGTGTGGGCTTTTAAGATTGTGCATAATCAAAGACTAAATAAGCGAAATATCGTTAGTGTACATTTTACTGTCAGTTTTAATCTTCTTGGAGGCATACAGCTGTCTTCTGCCACATATGACATATTCCCTCTTTTCCTAGTTCACTGCTGAGGGGTGATTGCCTCTGCTCAGATGCTATTTTTATTTGACCCGAAGCCAGTTGTGTATATTCTCAGACAAAACTGGACCTGGCATGACTTCTTTTCTTTAAAGCTGCCCCCTTGAAATGATTGATGTTTGCCAATAACTGTCATACTGAAAATTAAGTCCTGTTCTTGCTTGATTTTTATATTGGTTTCTCAAATTTAGTGTTTGATTATGAAATAGACATTTTTATAATTTGGAAATGAAAGCTTATGATGCTAGAGTTGCCCTTGCAGGCTGGAAAGGATCTCAGTTTCTTCTTTGGAGATGTACTCGTCCTCAGAGAAAGTTCAATGTCTTTGACAGAACTGCTGTAAAATATGTAGGTCTTTCTGTGATTTTCCCACTCCAAGTTTTGGTTTTCAAAAAGATCAAAAATAGAACAGAGGATGAAAGCCTATCAGCCAAATCAGCACTGTCCAACTTCATATTTTTAAGTCTTTATTTATAAGAAGCCGCTAGCTCAGGAAGCCTTGCTTGTCCAGCTCTTATGATGTCCCTTGAGCAGTAGAAATGCTAATTAATGTTCACAGAGCTAAAACTGTTTAGCTTAATGGAGAGGCTTCTTTTTATTTTTGTCTTGTTTCTACTCTTCCAAACAGACCAAGGTTTTAATTCACATTGAAATAAATGTAGGCCAAAACCCAACTGACATGATGCTGAGACCAATTTAGCTGAGTACACAGACTAAAACGGTGTAGTCAGTGTAGCATTAGATAATAGTTAAGATAGTGCTTAAGATTTCTAAGTTGAAATGCTCCTTCAGTGAAGAGAAGCCCTAAGAGAAAGATGTCAGAGAGCATAGGAAGCTTACTAGGGCAGATACTAATATGAATGAAATTAAGTGAAAGGAAAATGTAACTGTCAAGCCTCCTAGCTTGAGCTGTAATATACTGTAAAATAAATTTCCAAAAGAAATGGCAGAAGTAATGTTTTAGCCAGAAAATGTAAGACTGCATAAATAGCTTATTAATTGACGGTCTTTGCAGTATATGTGTTTTTATAGTATAAATACTATAAGTAATGTTCCTGCATGGGTTGCATGTATCTGTAGATGACTGCTGCATCCAAATTCATAATGTTGTGGTCTTCCAAGTCAAAGCTATGTTCAATCTGTTTCCCCTGCAGGGACAGAGGCTCTTAGCGCCATTCTAACGCTGCCAAGTCTGCTGTTTATAACTGGTATTTTCATGACTCGCAACATTATTGCCCTATAGCTCATTAACTTTAAATTACATGTATTATGAAAGAAACTGTTTTGTCTTGTCCTTTCCAATTGATGCTTTCTGATCATTGTGTGAAATAGATCAACATCCATAGAAAATGGCTTTTGAGAAGCAAGATTTGATACAGTGATTTGAGTTTTTGTTAGTGACGGCTGAATTGTAGTTATAGTTGAGCGTGTTTCACATTAAAATTGGTAGCAACAGAATCACCAAACATGCTTTCAAATTACTGTATATTTTGGCTGAAAATTGTTGACTTCGCATATGTATTACTTTCCTTTGTCACCAAACAATGTGTATATGCTATCAAAAAGTAAAATTTCAGCATTTTAAGAACTTGCTTAGACATTACTAAATATGCATCCATGCTTATGCAGATATAATAATCATTACTTTTTTCAGTACATTTTAAGTGAAATCATAATGTAAATTAATGTACTAAAATATATTTATATTCAGTGTATTTAATAGTTGTTATAATCATTAATGTCATAAGTCTATTCATTGTTGCATGCACACTAAAACCTGCTCTGCTTTACAAACGGCACACGTACTTCTCTCGCCCGCCTCCAACCGCCACCTCAAACCTTACCATAATAGTATGAATTTGAAATCCATGTAGAAGAATAAGCAAGATTACTGTGCTAATGTGCCATTTCTATGTTATTGTTTCAAAGAAGAAATTATTGTAGCATACATAACAGAATATATTTTTAAAGGAGATATTCTTTGCACCTTTTATCTTTGGAGCAATAAGAAATTGTATCTTTCAAGCTCCTGAACAAGCTTTCTCTTTTTTATAATGTATACTGTTAGGGAAGAAAGTATTTTACATTTATAGGCTGTTTGTTTACAAAACATATTTTTTTTTTTTAAGTCCTAGGCCACCAATTCCTCTATCTCTCCTTCTATCAGAAGAAGAAGCAAGCATAGTAATTCAGTCCTTCTGGAGAGGTTATCGGGTAAGAGTAATCTATAATTATTTTGCTTGATGTTGAAAACCGTAGGACTGTGAAGGCCCCAGGGAAAATCCTTACATAAATTTTAAGTAGGGGATACTATAAATAGCTGCTGAGACCCCCATGGTTCATTGGCTTTGGATGTTGCTCTGCCTTATGCCTAGTGACTGCATTTTTTTCACAGGCATTTACGCTGATGTAATCTCACTGTTTTCCTCAACAACAGAAAATCTGCAGAAATTCCATTTTCAAAAGTACAGTTAACACCAAACACTTTTTTTGTTGTTGTTGATCTTTGGCTAGTTGCTAAAGGATGAAGTGTTATTTTGCTTCATTCAGGGATATGTGAGTGAGTGTGGAGATGCACAAGGAGAATTGGTGAGGTCTGTTAAGGAATAAAAGCATACAGACACAAAGGACAAAAAATTGAGACCTAGAATGAGACACGAGATGTAGGAGAGGCATGAAGGCTGTTATTCAAGGAAAGGGAAAATGAAATGGCAAGCAGATGTTGCAAGCCATACTAGTAATACAACACTAATGCCATCCCCAATTTAAGGGGGAAAAGCAAGGTGCATAAAATAAATACAAAGAAAAATTGGCTGATACTATTATTTTGGAGGGTAAGAGCCATGCTAACCCTAGGGTACAAAATAAATTATTTTGAAAATCCTGGACAGATTCTGTCAAATATTTCTTTGAAAGGCTCTAACACTTTCACACCTTGGAAAGAAATGGACTTGAAATTCAGGTGACTTTGGTGACAAAGACAGACCTTTGACTGCCTTTATTGAAATATAACTTGCAAATAGCCTCCAGATATAGCAGTAGTTTCGTTGTGATGCACACTGAGACATCTCTGTCTGTACATCAGGTGTTCTTTAAATAACAATCAGTATAAAACACTCTCTGTTAAGTTCTTCTTTACTACTTTTAGCAAGCATGAATATATGAGTGGCTACTATATGTGCCGTGCAGCCGAAGATGATGAAATACCTTGAAATGGTCTTCTTGACTGATTGATTTTTGTGATGCTTTCTCGTTGTTCATTTTCCTTTATTTTTCTTTTTTTAGACAGAGATGGCATCGACACTAACATTAATGAGCACTGACAATATCACTGCAGGCACCCTTACAGCGGAGTATCGCAAAGGCAACCATTATCCCATAACAGTTATGTTTGCTGAACAGTGCAAGGTTGCTCAGATGCCTTTTGCTTCTACCAAAGCTTCTGCAGGGCGCTGTCCTTCCTTGCTATATGTATTAACTTAAAAATTTTCACAGTAGTATTTATCATTCCAAACCAGTTCCCAGAAATGAGAGAGAAACTGTACCTATAAAAAGTAGGAGACATCAAAAATAATTCAGACTATAAAATAAGCTGTTACATGTTTTAGCTTATTAGAGCTGAAAGAACTTGGGTTTTTTAAAATTAAAATTTAAATTAAAATCAGAATATAAAATAAAAAATCATTTGTAACAAGTTAGTACATAGGGCAATGTGTTATCCTTGGGCTTGTAAATTAAGAGAGCACTAAGCTTAAATGGGATTTCATTGCATTAATGCTAAGGTATATTATGAAAATTTACCAAACAATTCAGATTATTTGCTTTTAAAATAAATATGCCTGTCAGCTCACATTGATTTATTTTGGTAATAACAACACTTACAAATAATGTCCTTTTGCATTCTAAGGATACGAGTGTGTCACTGTTTTAAACTCTTTTTGATGTTTTTCATTAAACCTTGTTTTATAATTCACAGAACTTGGAACTTTTAAACACTATTATTGAAATAAAATTTTACACATGGTGATAACATTGAATAATTAAACATAAGCACACATACTTATTTTACATGGTACCGTGATAAAGGAACAGTGTACTTCATCACTGGTCTTCTCAAGATACACTTTAAAGGACATAAAATCACATGCCATAGGTACTTGTTTGAAAGATGGATGGAGAAGGATTCTGGACACACTGTTGAATTTCAAAAAAAGTAAAAGGCTCGGAAATCTAGGCAGGATAGTTTTTGTCTTTAACAATGCTATCCCAAATGTGAACCTTGTAAGTTTTTTGTTCTTAAACAATGTCATATAAAGTATGAGAAACCACAGCAGGTTATTTTTCTCAGAGCTGTCTTCTATGGACTCCGACCATTTTTGAGATATTTCATTAACCATATTGATGTAGGCAGTAGAGTTTATCTACTTATGTAACTGACTGAGCATCATGTCTTCTCATGATACGTTGCTTCTGCCACAGCTAGCTGTCTGACTGTGCCAGTATCAAAACCACATGGTAATCAGCAAAATGGATCAGGCAGTAAAGATGTTTCTATGTAAAGGGAAAAAAAAGCTATAGGTGCAGAATATTGAGAACTTTTGATAATAAAGCATGACCAAAGCAGTACATTCATCCTTATCTGAAGCAAATTTCAGAAAAATACTTGGTTTGGTTGTAATAATTAATGGCTGCCATCAACAAAGTCCTTGCTACAATCTTTCATACAAAGACATTGATGAGTACTCTGAAAATCATTTCAAGTTTAGTCAAGAATAAAATTCCAGAACAAACAGCAGTGGAAGCTGCAACTGCTGAGTACTCTAAGGAAACCAGAAAGAAAGATGTCATCCTGAGTGGTCTCTTTGAGGGCAAGGAGAAGCACCCAAATAAGACTTGAGACAGCTCTGTCATCAGAATTCTCTCTCTTCACTTCTTATCATCCTCTTTTATTGAGGTTCCATTCATCTGTCATGGGCCAAGGCAGTTTTCAGTATCTGACAAAAACCCTTGATTGGTAGGTATCAATTTTCCAGGCACTTTCCCAATAAAAGATGATATATTCCTTCACCCCTCTACTGCAGAATCTGTGCTTAGTGCCATTTGTTTTATGGTGTCTTTTTAATCTTTACAATTTGCATAACTATTCTAGACTGAAAGGATTTTTCATTAATACAATTTCCTCTTGTATTAAAGTGTTATCTTTCCGCTGTTGTGCAACATGTTCTCACCTAGCATTGAAAGATGTTTATTTTGACTAAATCTTGTAATATCATGGAGTTTAAATTGGACAGTATTATGAAAATATTCAGTGCTATTTTATACATAAATATTGCTTGAGCAAAAGTTAAATCAAAATCGAAGCAGGTTTATCTTTCTATCTTACAAAATGTTATTGTGCTTTTGCTATCACAATTTATATGCCTTTCCAGCAAGTTGCGGCTACTAGCAAGGGCTCAAACCCAGAAGGTCACACAAATATTCGCTGTTTTTCACAGCAAGTGTAGATTCAATCCAAGTGACTTGGGTGAGAGTGAATTCTCACTTCAAAGTTAAGACCCCTTCAGTGTTTTGTGCATTGCTGGTCGGCAGGAGAGACACCTCATTTGTTTGGACAGGACTTTTGACTCTCTAATTATTTGCCTGGAGATTTTTGCTGCTGAGTCATGGATTTTAATCATAGTAGAATTACAGTCTGATTACAAGATAGACTACTTTCTGAGAAATTATTACAACTGTGCTGTATTAAAATCCATTAAGCATATTTGGAACATGTTGATAGTATTTTGTTAAGTTCCTGTTACCTGTTTTACTGCAGGTGGTGTATCTGTGCTCCTTTTTCTTTTCTTTCACTTTTCTAAAAAATCACTTTGTTGTCAGAGCTCATGTTCACTGCTTGGATTTAATGTTGGACTTTGGAGTATTACAGTCTATTTCATTATGCCTTTATCTCAGAACCCTGTATTTTGCTACGTATTTCACTATACTTTCACTGTTTTATTTATCTAGGGAGAGTACACAGAATCTACCATACTTGCCTTTTACGTTTTAACTATTAAGAGTTATTGTCTTCACTTTCAGTATATTTGGCCCTGTCACGGGCCAAAATACAGGTCTTGCATAGCTGCAGTTGTAAATGGACACTTCATTTTTTCAAGAATTTTATATTTAGACATAGAGGTAGTAATTTCTCTATCTTCCTGCCTCTTTTCTGTTACTGTCATTTATATGTCCTATAAGCATTCCCTTAACCCTTTCCTGTGCAGATAAACTGACTCCATGTAATAGGGAATTATGGGTTTTATAAAAGCATACACGACAGTATAAAAGAAAAGTATGTCTCTTGCAAGCCTTGGGGATTATTTGGGATTATATTTTATTTTTGCAAATAGTATTTGATGGATTTAATAGAAAATGGTTTTGATTTTTTTTGTATAGCTGAAAAGAAGTTCAAAACAGTAACTTTTTTTTTAATTTTTAAAATTGCATATCAACCTTGTAAGAACTTCTTATAGCTTTTATAGAAGTTAATACAGAACTATATTAGTATAATGAGATATTATTAGAGGCCTAAGAGGTATCTGATGTCAAGTCACTGAGTAAAAGTCTTGCCTGTCTTTATTGATCACGTAACCTTGTATTGTATTTCTGCTCTGCCAGTGCACTATCTGAAATATAGCAAGTTATCTGCTCCTAAGTGGATTGAAAAGCACTGTGGGAGTTCAGCTGCTGTCTAGTGCATTCTTAGCTGCACCACAAAGGAGAAATTCTGGATGGAAAGAATACTTTTGATAAATAATTTATATTGGTTTAAGTTTTGTTTGTTTGTTTGTTTGTTTTAAACTAGTGGAAAACTAAGACCTGCTCTTTTGCTCTGTATGTATCTCAGGAAAGTGGGAGAAAACCAGAGTGTAATGGAGTAGAATAACTCAGTTCAAATCACAGAGCAAACTCATTACCATATCATTTATAAGAATAAAATAAACATAAGAAATTTTCTAGAAAACCAAGTAGTCTGCTTTCTGAAAGCAAAAATGTGTCCAGGAGAAACCAAGCTTATTGCTGCTTGTTTCTACCATGTTATTCAACTTCAGCCTGAATTACTAGGACATTAAATCCTAAAACATAATGACATTTTATATATATAACATTTAGGAAAAACTGCATTTTTAATAGTTCTATTATAATTTGAATATGACTCTAAGAGAATAATCGTTTACCAATGTCTAAGCTAATACTAGCATGTCCCTGTCCCACTATTGTCAGAAGGATGGTATCTGTTCTGGATTTTTGCTCTAGCACTGGAGGTAGTAATTGTGTGAATGCCGAGGTAGACAACTGGCAACACACTGCTAATTAATCAAATCCTGCTCAGAATAAGTTTAAGTAGCAGAGTTGTAAAAGCTGTTGATGCAAAGCTAGCTCTTTCTTCTGTTAGTAGGATTTACACCAGTACAAAAGCAATAAGAGAAGAATCCAACCTAAATTTTAAATGGAGTCAAGGCCTGTGACTCTTGTCATTTTATGTGGAAGCAGAATTACGCCCTTCATAGGGGTGATTGACTGCCAAAGAATAGATATCATGTAATGCATTCCAATTACTTTTAAATAACAGATTAATGGCTCTCCTGTTTGTGAAAATTGCATGGCTGGGATTGTCAGTAAGCCTATTTGTAGCTGATAGCAGGTGTGAATCAGTTTGCTGGAATAAATTTCCTGCTGTATGACCCTTCATGCTCCTCTTCTGCTCTATTATATTGGTCAGTGGGTTGGTTTTATAGTGTTGTAGTTTTCTAAAGGCACTAATACCCTTCAGCATAATGCTTTAAATTTTAATTAACTCAAAGAATAAGCATCTCACTGCAGTCACATTCTCAGGAGTCCTTGGTAATCAAAATGATCCCCTAATTGGCATATTTATGTTTTCAATGGGGTCTGACAATTATGTGGGGTTTATTTCTGTGTAAGTTGAAAACTGTAAACCTCTGGGATTTTGCTTTTATATCAGGCCCAGCAAAAAGGATTGATGTCACATCTTTGCCTAGCCACAGTCCTATGAAAAAGAACTGTATCGTTGTCTTAGGTAACATGAACATATATAATTTTAGTTACATTTTCTGTTTTCCCTTTCCCAGGTCCGCTGTGATAGTGAAGTACAAGAGCTACGTCAGTGGCAAAAGCAGTTGAGAGAGGACAAAAACATTTTTAAGAGAGTGAAGGAATTCTGGATTAAGCAGGAAGCCAAAGGTAAGTGAATTAAATTGTGTATTTTAATTTTTTTTTACATTGTGTTGAATTTTTATACTTCGAGTTTCATTAAAAAATAGGACGCACAGTAGGACACTAATCCCAAGTGAGAAGAGACAATAATGTCAGATGGAAATGCCTGGCTGTTTCTTTGTAGTCACTACTTAGAGTAAGTTAGTTGCCTATATAGCTGAAAGCGGCAATGCAGAATACAGTACAGGGCCAAAACTCAATAATTTCAGAGGACTATGACAAAGTGCTGGCACAGTATTTCCTAGGGCAGGATCAGACCTCTACCAGCTACACTACTTGTCAATACTGATTTTTACCAGATGGGTTGTAGTACAGTTTTTCTGAACTGTGGGATTTCTCTCTGGTAAATGTTCTACTGGCATTTTCCTGTAGTTATTTAGAGCAGAAGTTGACCTGTACAGTTCTAAAAAAAAAAAACCAAACAAACCCAAACAACCCAAAATAATTGCCAAGGGAAATGAGGCCAGATTAAGAACCGACACTGTAATTCATTTCCTTTTTACCCTGATTGTGGACAAAGCTTTACTGACAGGGCCAAAATTATCATTCACTTACTCAGGCACAGTGGTGTAATTATGATTATTCGCCCAGCCTCTGTCTACTAATGCAGGAGGATTCACTAGCTCCTGCATTTTATCAGCCTCTGTGGGCTGGACTCAAATGGGATACGTGTAGGGGTGTGAACTACACGCCAGTAGATGGAGGTGAGAAGAGGTCATTCAGCTATGTTGTTCATGTGTTGAAGAGAGGGAAACTTATGTTGTACCAGTCACCATTGTGTGGTCCTTCAGTCTGATGGCACTGGTGCAGATGTGTTGTCAGATGGCTGATCTTTGCCCTGAACTACGTAAGAGCATTCAGGGTGCAGTTTCACACAGTCAATTGGATCAAACTGGGAGCTGCCAAAAGGGTTGTTCGCACTCTCTAGTTCTTGCATCAGTTTTAGTGATTGTGTAACTGCACCATGGGTTTGGATCAGGGGCAGGTTTTGGTATAGGGCAGGTTAGTTTTCCACAACATTGTTGCCAGATGATTGCTGTATCTAACACAAAGGAGAAAGTGAACTGGGGGGAGAGAGGGATAATGACTTTCAGCAGCGCACAGCTTGGTTAAATTGAGCACAATATGAGATGGTATTCTCATACCTGCTTACTGTTCATGGCTGAGGAAGTGCCAATCTCCAGGTGATTGGCAGGAGTTAAAAGCCAGGGGCAAGTCATGGCTTAGACCTCTTGAGCTCAGTACACAAAGGCACATCTGTCAATGCCTTCATTCTGAGCCTGGTTTTCATGAGACTTCACTGGGAAAGGAAAGACATATATTTGAATCCCTGCAGGGTGAAAGAATTTAGAATCAGGTTTCTGTGAAAGGTTTTGAAATGCTGAGTCCTGGTCAGTTAGATACCTACTATCCAGAAAAATCTACAACTCTGGATTTCAAGTGACAGAAAATTGTCAATATGCAATCTGGAATTAGGCAGCTTAATGGGAGGCCTCTGTCCTGTGTTGTCTAATGACCTAGGCAGCTTTTCATTCAGCATTGAATATTTGTAAGTCACCATTTGGAGCTCTTTCTCTTTGGTGCCTCTATAGACCATGCCGTTGTTTTGTTGGTTCACCTTCAGGTGTCCAACTTCTACACATTTTAAGTCTAAGCTGAGACATTGAATATGTCCTGCTGGGTATTCACTCAAATGTTTTTTTTTTCTTTCCTTATACTCTATGCAACTTAACTGTCCTTTTAAATTAAATTGAGTTATTGTACTCATGCACAGATACAAAATAGGGGATTCTGGAATTAAGTGTTTGACATCTTCATAGTATCCTTTATTTTAGAAATTGCAGTAAGAATGTCCATACATAAAGAGTACTTATTAACATCACTGCTGTAGCAATTGGAGCTCATTGTAAGTGACTAGAGCCTTGCAATTCTTCAGTAACTCTAGTCATCGAATCTTTTGTGGATATTGTTAATTTCAAAACTGTCCTGCTTTTTAATAGATGATACAACTAAAACTTCCCTATGAAGCATTTTAATTATAAAATAGTCCATGCTCTGTAAATGTCAAAGGAATTAACAGCAGTCAGGTCATTAACCTGATGCACCGAAATTATTCTTTCACTTTTTATTGTGCATCCATTCTATCTATCATTAGTTACAAGTAGATCAGCCTAAAAGGATGGCATGAAAGTCCCACACATTTCCCTTTCTGCTTGCAATCTTCTTTTGAAATTTTTGCCTAAAGGTGAAAGTAGTTTCTCGTTTTACATATGTGAAAAGAGAAATCTGTTACAAGTAACAGTCATTATAACAAGTGGGATTACAAAATAGCCCCTTGTTTTCAGTTTTCCTTTTTTTTATGTTTTTTCCTTCACACAAAATAAATGTAATAGGCACTTGGGGATAATAATAACATTTTAAACAAATGCTAGACTCTTTCTTGTGTGAAATTCCAGCACTTCCAGATGGGCTACTTTTTATAATACCAGCAAACACAAAGTTGTAAATAGACAAGTCCTCCATGTTTTCAAGCTCCCCCACTGGCAAATCTTTGATTGCCTAAATTTCTTTTCTATTATTTCCTGTTTGTACTTGCATATCTGTTGGATAGCATTAGGTTTTGGGACATCTAGTCAGGGTAATGTTGCAATTATACTGTATTAAGTTTGCTGTCAAGCCTTCTGAAGTGTATGCAGAACACAAACTAATTCTGCAATCAGAATTGGATAAGTAGGTATTTCCACTGGGTATTTTCTAATGAACACAGCATCCAGTAGTTATAGTATAAATCTTTCCAATAAGTATCTTAATACATGGTGCTGTTGTAACACAATTTCTCCTCTACTGTGCAAAGTGGAACAGTATTTAAACCCACTCTCACACAACAGCTGTGCAGCAAACTCCAGGCAGTACTGGGACCAAACAATTTAAATTGTTGCTCTGGTTTTCTGAAGTAATCCACATTTTGTCACATAACACGAAGTGAATCAGTGGCAACTCTTATCCTCTAGGACAGTGTTCACTGTGAAAAAGCTGCCTCTGTGTGCCTCCTCCTTTAATCCTCTGCAGCGCTCACCTGCAGTCACATGCACAAGCTGGTACCACATGGTGATTTCATGTTTGCAACTAAGAGAATCATGTTAAAGTACTGCATCCACCATGTTCCCCAGGACCTGGACCACCTCAGCAACTCCTCCTTGCTTACCTTGTGCTTTACCTTATCTTAGTCCTTGCTAGGCAAAGCTCTTGCACAGAGGGAGGGGTCTCTCCAGTTTCGCTGCTTTCCCCGTGATGGGAGAGACAGCAGCAGCTACTGGGTGGTTTGGTGGTTTGCATGTTTGCAAGTGCAAGGAAAAGCATTTTCCTGTTGGAGGTATTTTTCCTGCCCAAACAGCCATTCTTCATGATCTCCAGGGAAAATGTGTGAGCTGGATTGAAGCTCCTGCTGGCTAGCTTCAGCTGCCTCGTGCTACTTTATAGAATGTGTCCAGTAAAATCTGCTTCCATTGCAATACTGCAAGATTTATACTGTATGTGTTACACCCTGAGTTCATTAGAAAATATCCAGTGGAGAAATCTACTTTTCCAATTCCAATTGCAGAACTAGTTGGTGTTCTGGGTACACTTCAAAATGCTTTACATTCTTCCAGTGTTCCTTCCCAGTGTTAGGAGTTCTTGTCATAAGAAGGAGTCTGCCTTGATACTGATACCAATACAAATAGCAATAGATTTCTTTGAGTAGATATTTAGATACATTGAGAGGCAGGCTTATAATTAACAAAGACAGTAATGAATGACAACCTCAAAAGCGGTTCTGCATGTCTACACCAACAACAGGACCACAATGAAAGCTGTTCCTGCAGGTTGTATTTCAGCTGTGAAGGCCCAAGTGTGAATTCAGTCTGCAGAATTCTCAGGGTAGAATTTTTTAAATCATAAACACAGTTAAGAGTCAGCTGATATCAAAGCTGTCCTAAAAGAGTAATTTTTCAAGAGACATTGTTTTCAAAACCTTCCTTTATGTATCATGCATGGCCTCCTTAATTGCCTTGCTGTTACAGTATTTTATATTGCAAGGTGTTATGATCTGACATGCTTTTCTGTGTCTGCACTATGTGCAGGACCTTTTGATCACTGCTTCACTTAATTATGAAATGTTCAGAACGAGAAGAATTTTCTTCAGGGCAATATACATTATAGTACAAATACTGAAACTGGAAGACTCTCACACTTTTTTTTTTTTTTTTTTTTTTTTTGCAATAGCAGTTTGTTCTAAGGGCTGCATAGATTTTTCCAAACATTTATTCATATTTATATTGCAGTTTTAATCCACAAAAGATCAGGTTTTATTTACCAACCCATGGAATTGCCTATGAGATGTTTTACAGCTGAAAGAATTCATTCTGAGGAGCAAAATCATACATCACGCCAGGGAAAAACTGCATTTATGTGTGTGTATATATATGGGGTGTTTGTATGCAGTAAGTGAAGTAGAATTCTTGGCTTTAGTAGCTTAGAGTTAGAAGATTAAACAAAGTCATAACTGGTAACAGTGTACAAAAATTATGAGAAATAAAATCCATGAGACATAAGTTGTCTTCCAGCAGACTTGACTGATATGTAAAGTAAACTCTGGCAGAGCAACCAAGGTTTTCTTCAAGTTGTTGTGGGATTTCATACCCTATTTACTATGTTTTATTAAGAATTTACTTTGGAAAAAAAAAAGTAGGCTTTTTTTTTTTTTTTTTAAAAGAAGACATAAATAGATCTGGTTTTGAAGATCTGAAAACAGTGGATTCAAATTTACTATGATAAAATTAATCTCACTATAAATTTAAAAAATAAAAGCCAAATTCTTCTCTTTGTAATACATGTTTAATTTGTCAGTGTTAATTGTTGAAAAATTGCATTCCTGAAGGTGATGATAGAAGTCGACCTAGCAGGCTTGCTAATTCATTTTAAATGACTGAAGTTTCATGTTTGTGTTTTGGACTCTCAGTTTTCAATTTGTTAGCATTTACATCATCTCATCAAGGCATGTTTTTTCACATGTTCCATTGCCCACTATACCAGTAAGAGTTACAAATGCATACTTTTGCAACTTATTTCTAAGAAATAAACCTATATATTTACAACATACCACTGTGATAAAGGACATATATGACATTAGATTATTATACAATCATAGTTTACAGTCTTCAATGTATGTAAAATCTTAAAGGTGAAAATTGCAAGTGCATTTTCAGAGGACAAGATGAAACCATTTTCAAAATGCTGCAACTAAGAAAAGTAGGGACTAAGGTGAAGTGGACTGTGTCATTTGGCAGTTGAATTGATCCAAAAAACTCCTTTCTCTGAAGAAATTTAATCTTTCCATAAACTATATTTATGTTGTTTTTCAGAGTAATGTAGTGATAAGATTTCCTTTGCCTTCTTTGCCAACTGTTTCAAAAGGAAAAACAAATTTCCTTTTAATCACTTTCATGGAGCTTTCCTGTCACCAAATCAATTATTTTAGGACTCTAGGACACACAGCTGTTTCACCACTTCAAAGAAAGCTGTAAAATTGCCCCTTTTCAATTTTTTTCTTAAACCAGTGGAAGTTCATATGGCTATATCACATTAGCTTTCAATATTATCACATTGTTTCTGTAATTCCTTAACTGAGCTCTGCTAAGTTAATTTAAGAGTATCCATACATAAAATAGCCTTGGGCCCAGACAGATGGCTATTTGGAAACAGCTGTACTAGTTTGAGAAGTTACTGTCCAGGGGTTTTCATTATCAATCTCAGCTGTGATGCTATAATTAATTTTGTTAGTGCTCCAGCTGCTCTTACGTCTGCTATTATTATTCTGCTGTTTATGAATGTCATTAAACCCTATTTCATTGTAAAGTCAGCAAGGTTAGTTTAAACTGCTTTTACCAGTGATTTGATCTAACCCAGCTGACTTTCTGCTGGAGTGGATTGTGAGCACTCGTCCAATAATGAATAGCATAATGCAACTACTTCTTAACCTTGTCTTTCTGCACATTTGGTTTAACTGAATTAATTAATTCAGTTAATTCAATTAATCCCCTTTAATTAAACCACTGAGCTCTTCACATCAAGCAGGACAAAGCATTTATTGTTACTAGAAACTCAGATGTCACAAATAAATCATTAAGCTTCATGATCAGAAGAAAAACATTTTTTAAGAGATACAGCAATTTATGACAAAGTTAACTACATTAAGAATAACAATGAAGTATCTCTTAAATTTGTATATGACTCTAACCCTGTTTATTAGATGCTGTAAACAGTGTTGAATCTAACTGTAGGGGATGAATGGTGAGCTGCCAAATAGCTTTTAGAAAATGCTGACTCGAGCAGTAATGCGATTCTATTGACACTACTAGAAAGATCAGCATACCTTCCATGAAAATATCAGCCAAAGACTGTTAATGTGAGCTAACAGTCAGATTCTGCTTTGTTGTGTCTTTCAGGACAATGCTATATATACCTTATTTCATGGGTATGTTTTAGGCAAAGTATAATTTTATGAAGTATGTTTGTATAATCTTGACCAGTGTGATATTTAAAAAGGATATTAAAAGGAAGTTAGGAATGTAAACTGATTGTAATTAAAAAATCCAAAGGCATAATTTATTTTTCTGGTTTCAGAAAGTGTGTTAAAACATTATTGTTGATACAAATAGTGAAGTTCTAGTTTTCATTAGAACATAACGAGAACAAAACACTTTGGGGGCTGGGGAGGTGTTCAAGTAAGGACCAAGAGTATGATTTTATGGAGCAGCTAAGGTGATCCAACAACTTCCCCATTAAAAAGGCAGTCCTGTCCTTCCTGGACTAAGGTTTCTGCCATCCTTTCCTTTTCTCAGCTCTAGCAATCATGGCTTCGCGGTGAGTTGGTTCAGCTGGCAGATCTGACAAAGAACTGCTCTTCAGTTCTGTTCTGCTGCCCCTCGGGTTGGTTTTCTGCTGGATCAGCCTGATAAACTGACTTGCCTGGTAATGACACAGTCCTTACAACCAGTATAAGGGAAATGGTGCAACAGTAATAGAGGGAAGGGAAACTGCCCATTTGTGATGGCCGCCCACTTTTAGATCATCTAATCTGTCCTGTGCCTGCTGTGTCATGTGAAACCATACCCTACATGGTATGTCTGCTGGGTTTGGTAGGCCAGGGTATAATGTAGCCTCATATAAACCACTGATTCTCCCCCTGCTTCACAGCATGTTTAAAGCATCTCTTTTTTTTCTTTGTAATTCTTTATTCTTCTTTCACTGTCTTTTATACTGTTTATTACTGGTCTTGAAAAGTGTTCTGGAATAGAAAGTGTGAACACTTTGCATGAAAATTACTTTATAAATTAATAGCATCTTGCAGGACTGTTGACCTGTTGACCAATGCATATGCCTGGTAAATTTATTTTCGAGTGCAAAGAAAAAGGTGTGTTTCTTTCAGCCTTTACCTAAGATCATAAGGCTATACTATTCTTAGCTGACATTTTGTTTGCTGTACTGCTCCACTGCTGTAACATTACATTCCACAAAATGATCTATAGGTGTGATAGTCCTTACTCTTAACAGTTTCTACTTTCAGACTGAAAATGTAGAGAGAAGCATAGCACTCAAGACTCAGTTTAGTGGCTCACAGCTTTAGACTTGTAGGGAGAAAGAGAATTCTCCCCAGCATAGCAGAGCTGATGGGATAAATTTGTTCCAGAATATTTTACAGAATTTTTTAAAAATACCTTCTACAGAAGAACCAACCTCCAGAGGATGTGAGTGAATAGGAGATGAGCTGGGGCTTTTATTTTTTTTTTTTTTTTTAAGATGATGTCCTTTCTGATTTTATTATTCTGATTTGCTGAAATTACATTAATGTAAATGTATTTAAATAGGTAGCTTAATAACCTGCATGTTACTTGGGATCATGTTTGGCAGGATGTGACACTGTGGCACACACATAGCAAGACCTGCTTTTGATTTCATGAGGCTGATAATCTACCATGAGATTGTCTGTTTAGGAGAACTTCTTTTCCCAGCGTGCATTTATCTAGGGCTGTCCATACCAATTTCGTCACTATCTGCAGCCTAAAACATCCATTTGAAACTGGACATAATTTGCTTCATTTTCTTGTCTTCTAGCTGGTATCCCACATAGGTCCAGTCATATTTTTGCATTAATGTTTCCAAGAAGAAATTTGCCTTCGCTTTTTGGCTATCGACCTGGTTAATTTGATTTGTGCCTCCATGCAGTGGACAAACCTTATCTAGTTGTGATTCTGAGCAGTGTGTTATGCAGATGCAGTATTGATGAGACATCACTGGAAATTAAAAAGTACCTGTCCTACAATGAAAGGAATTTGAAAATATTTGAACTTTTTAATGAAAATACTTAAATCTTCATTTATCACTTACAAAACACTTTACTGACAGTGTCTGTTACAATGGTTATTTCTCTGCTGGTGTGCTGTTGGAAAGACAATTGGTCCTGTATACACTGTCTAGTACTTTCAGCTATTTTGTTTCCTAAGGGCTTTCTTTTCTTCTTACCTGTGTAAAAATTGTAAAATTTTATTTTTAAAAAGCATTGTTCTTAGGGAAAATAGTAAAAGAAATAAATATTCCTGGGTTTACGGCAAAAACAATTGTGACCCTGTTAGCTAGCCGTTCTTACAGATCAACCATAGCCTTGGCTTTGCAAGGTACTTCTGTAACAGTGAATGCACACATTTTGTGGAAAATCTAGTTAAACCAAACTGAGACAGAAATTAATCTTCACAGCAGGTGTGTGGGGGGGTGATTTCCAGATACAGGAGGGAATATTCCTTTACATTCCAGTAGATTTTCAAGCTGTATTTCTCCTTTGGCAGTAGCAGTTATTACTCACCTATACTGAGAGATTTTAAAAATACTTCTTCCGTAGAAAGAATCTTTTCCCTTGGGAAATGCAACCAGCAACATGCTGAAGAACTCATAATGTAGGTGTTCTGTCACTGAAGAATCCTTGAAATTATGAATGAGATTGCAGATAAAGGGGAGAAGAGGCTGCATATTTTAGTAGCACTAGAGCAGGAACAGATGCATACTGCCAAGAAGCAAGGAAATGCAGTCAGTTGCTCTTTGTACAGCTGTGATATGTTTCCACCTGAATTATGAGGAAGGATTCGAAAGCTAAATATGCTTACCAAGTTGGACAGGGGAAGTCTAGTCTGCATACTTTTGAAGGATGGCTGTGTGTAGTCGTATCAAAGTAAATAATCATATCACATCAAAGTAGAATGAATTGAGGAAGGGAAAAATGTTAAATTCAGCCAACCCCAGCTACACTGTGAAACTTCTTGGAATTAATTCCATAAACAAATAAACATATGAGTATAGTCATGTGCTCTAATGGATCTTTATTAATGGGGCCACAAATGAAGTTATAATCACATGCATGTTTGCAGAATTGAGTAGTTTCCCAAGGAAAATATTGGAAAGGGGATATATATAAATGGGGCAACTTACACACGGCTTAAAAAAAATAATTAAAATGTACTGTAGGTAATAATTCTGGATTAGGAAGAGACATAGCCCAAATAGCTAATGGATTTCTTAAAAGGCTGCACCTCTGGTTTATTTAGGAAAATTCAGCTCAGTAAACTGTAAGGAATTAATCAGTTTTATGTGAGAGTTTCTTTGGGGGGGGGGGGGGGGGGGGGGGGGGGGGGGGGGGGGGGGGGGGGGGGGGGGGGGGGGGGGGGGGGG
>JAVJGG010000061.1:10839807-10864199 GCA_035590195.1 Aviceda cuculoides
TTTTTTCCCCCCCCCCCCCCCCCCCCCCTTCACCAAGGGTGGTTGAAATGTAGTCATGTTTTAGGAAGATTTTAAACAAACTAATTTTTTCTGATTTCATCTGCCCTCCTTTTATTGTAGCTGTAATTCTTTAATTAATCTCATTATGGAGCTCTTGTAAGTGGTGACCTTCCCATATTCCATGGTTTTACACTTTTAATATATCTGTTTATATATATACACACACACACATATATGTTACCTGAAATGTTGCAGGTATTTCCTCAAATTATTTTGTTTCAAACTGAGCCATATAAACAGGTTTAAAGTGGGAGGCTACTTGCTGTCAGTAGGACACTGCAATTAAAAGAATTTAACTGCTTGTTTTAAAACATTACTGTATTTACAGTTGTTTAAATTTATTTGGTTGTTTCTTTCTGAAAACAAGAGCGCTGCAGTCAAAATAGTTTAAAATGGGTTCATATATGTGATTGCTTTTGATTTAAAAGCACATGTATAAGGTTTCAGTTACACAAAAGACTTTGAAATTTCTTTAAAAAAAAAAAAAAAAGAAAAAACAAGAACAAAGCAGTGCCGATAGCTGAGTATGTGGTGGTTTTCATCAAGCCTAATTCAAGATGCTTGAGATGTTTCTGAAAGTTTAATCTTGGCACTAACAGCTGAGAATGTAGTGATAAAAGTCATAAGACTCATGATGCAGATTCCGCTTTATTGGTCCACACCCCGGACTCAGACGTCTTTGAAAAGTTATAAAGATTACAGTAACATTTAATTTCTGAAACTATGTTGGGAATGTTTGGAAAAAAAAAAAGGAAAGATGATCATACAGATAAGCTACAAAATATGTGATCTTCTGAACTGTGCTTACACAGGCCCAGCAGTGTATCTGCTAGCACAAGTCTGAACTACTCTTCCAGTACCAAAGCTGTATTTTTACCTATCACTCTGCAGTTGTTAATAATGATTTGTAATGGAAAAAAAGACAATTACAACTTGGTGATTTTTGTGTGATTATATAATTTTTGTTTGTTTGTTTTTCTGTTTTAAAAGAGAGGACAAATTCTTCATGGGTTTTGCAATCTTTTTTTTTCTTCTTTTAACCTTTTTCAAGATAATAGTGAAAAAATCAGAGCATTTTTATTAAAAATATTGTTGGTGTTTATTGTTAGTCATTTAGATATACAAAACCAAAATTGCTATGTATAACTATGAGATGCGTTAAAAGCCTGGAGGAAAGGCTGTCACCAGCTAAAAAGTAAAACCTCCACAGCCCTGCAGCAAAACTAGACTTGAGACTGTTTTGGTTTGGAAAAAAAAAAAAAAAAAAAAAAAAAAGGGCAGGAGGAAGGCAGGGAAGGTAAGACCATGAACTGTTAGTGGAGTCTTAAAATATGATTCGGAGATTAGCAGAGAAGTGGGTGACAGATTGCAGAACATACAAGCTACTTGCCCCAGACTTCCCTTTAAACCCAGACTGTGGTATTAGTCACTTGGGTGTCTTTTTCGATGTAACTTGTCTTTTTTTTTTTTTACCTCATCATTTGTTTTAGTCTGTGTAAGAGTTTAAATTTGGTGACTTCACAGAACCTATCGTATTTTGCAAGTAGGAAACATTTCAGAAAGAAGAGGGGCTAATGGGTGTAAATGCGGTTTTCATGAAGCTTCCCAGCAAATCTGGCATTCTGGTTTTCTGCCCTTATTGGCTTCTGCCTATAAATACCCAAATGCTTTTTGCTGGGGACCTGCCACTCCAGAATGATTTCTCTCCCTTTCTGATCAGTTCCTTCTCTCTCGACTATTGACATGGAAAAAACCCTGCATTAACCAGATGCATTGAAGATGCGCTGATTGCCGTCATTCTGGATTTTTCTCTCAGTCCGGTCATCTTCCCTAAACTGTTGTGTTTCTGTGGCTGTCTCTTCATGAAGCTCAGGTCACCAAATGGTTTGGAGGACACTTGGACAATCAGTAGCAGGACAGTCTCCAGTATATCTAATTCCGTGTAGTTTGTTCTCTCCTAAACTCAGGTGTTCATGTCAGTTGTTCATCTAGTCTAATGCTTGTATCTTCCAGTATTTCTTTTCTCGTTGTACACCTTGAATTGTAAAAATGCCATCCAGATATTTATTAAGAATTCTTAATCTTTCTGTCAAAATACTAGGAAAGCATGGTGCATTGCACAAACAAATTGTGATGGAGGTCTTTAAGCCCTTTTTTCCCATCTTCGTTACTGGGTGTTGGTGTTTGGGAGTCTCCTGTACGTCAGCTCTTGCTTCTCTAATCTGATCCTAAGTGAATAAACAAATGCCCTGAAATTGTTTGTTCTCTAAAGTCTTGGAGGCAAGACTAAGCATTTTACAAACTGTTGCTGCTTTGGAGAATTAGGTTTGTCCTGTCACTTTTATATATCCATTTTGCCTCTTCTGATGAGCGATCCTCTGGCAGTTCCACTTCAGATTCATGAGTATCAGGAATGTCTATGGGCATAATTTCTGGTTTCTTATTTGTTTGTTTGTTTAATATATCTTTTTTAATGCATCATTTTCCTATCACTAGTGACTGAAGATTTCCTGAAGTGAAAGGTTTCACTAATAATTGCATACATGCTGACTTCCAATAGTAATAGGCTAAAATTATACACACTTTATAAAGAACTGTCTCTTTAAAAGTCAGGTCTTATTTCAGAAAGATTGCTGGTGGCTCCAATTTCATGTTCAGGCTTCTTTGGCATTTCATTGGGAGGCTAGGGTGAAACTCCTTTCTATATATATTTTTTACTCTAAGCCCCTGCTAATAAGTTATTCCAATAGATTTTCTTTAATGGATTTTCATCTTATAGTCTGAGTCTGTGTGGTATTTTTCATTACTGTTTTCAACTGTTTAAATTACTAAATGTAATTCTCATAGTTCTTTTGATTTAAACAGAATAGCGAGTATGGGTATATAAACCTTTCATAAGCTACTGTCACAAACCAGTTGTATTATACAGTAGCATATAAAGTAGGTCATAGTTTGTTTGCTGTTATGCTGAAACCACCAAGTCTCAAACCAGAATGTCAGTCCTGTGCATTAAGATGAGGGAAAATTGTGTCTATTATCCAAAATAGATGGTAAAGGTGTTTGAACTTAATGCATATATAAATAGGACAAAGGCCAATCCTCAGACGTCTAATAGGAGTTTTGCAGATTTTTGAGTACTCCACTCCCAGGAGCTAAGCGAAACAATAAATCCAAGTACATTCAAAGCCAGTGCTTCCTTTAGCCATCATCTGTGCCTAAACATTGCAACACATACATGATAAACTATGTCAAATGAGCTGCATTTCCAAAACACGTGGCAGACAAACTAACGGATAACTTTATTATAGTAGGAGTAGCAAGTCAAAAAATTAACAGTTGTGCTAACCTCTTCAGAGCAACCCCCACCTCACTTCCAAGGAAATTAATCACAGTCTCCACTAGTGCTTATTATTGTAGTGATGGTTATAGCATCCTATGATTTATAACATGCCTGTGACTAAAGCATAGTTTGTTCAGGTTCACTCTGTATTAAAAAATAAGAGTAATGAGATTGAAACATAGTGCTAAAAAATTCAACTGTCCTGACAGTAGAAACCATATGACCTATATAGATAGAAACTGTAATACTGGAAGTAAGTGAGATGTGAGGTTTTTTTTTAACTTACACTGTCATAGCACTTAAAGACCTCAGTTGCTCTCTGTCTCAGGGCTTAGAACAGGAGCTGGCTTTAAAACTGTATGAAACACTGTGATGATGCTGCCAATGATCATGATTGTGTTACTTTTATTTAAACCTTATGTTGCACCTAAATTAAATTAATGATTATGCATTCTCTGTAGGTAATTTTCACATATTCTGTTACATAAACATCTTGGGAGTTAAGGTGTTTGTCATTTTTATGGCAGCTGAATCCAGCCTCCTGTGAGAATGGTTTTCTTGGCACTGCCCTGAGACTCGCAGCAGTGCACAGTTGCAATTGCCACTGCGTAACTGGCATCCTCGGGCAGTTTGTTCTGCCCAGTTATGTCCATACGCCTTTCCCCAGCACGCAGGAAATCTCTGTAAAGAAAAAGAGATGGTCTCCATTGCAGTAGAATCAGAGTTGTGCAACGGTAGGAATCTGCCAGCATAACTGCACACAGTGACATGGGACATAGAGGGATAAAATGGGAACTGTGCTGTTAAGTTCAACTTTTATTATTTTTTTAAAAATGAAACTGAAAATAGAAATGGGTCTTTCTCTTGCTCTGTTGAATGAATGGTAGGGCTCCTAAGATTGAAGTGGTTAAAATTTAGCATACCATGAATGGCATGGTTGTAAGCTAGTTGCTCATATTGACATTTACACTATTCCTTGCTTTTAGATATGTGCTCTCTGAAAGAAGTGGGCTGATTATCAGCTAGTATAAGTTGTTCTAAACTTCATGGGAGGTGTACTAATATACAAACTAAACATCTTCCTTAGGCATCTCAAAACATTTTAAGCAAGTTAGTTCAGTTTGAGGTGTCACAGCCTGAAAAACACATTTTTCCAATGGAAATTTCTAGTGAAAAGACTTAGCCAGGCAGCTTCTTTCCCTATCTTTCCAGCTTATCTGAATCCTGAGGACATCTTCCTTTTTTATCTGCATAGGAAGCAAGTATACGTCAAAAACTATTTAAATAACTGCCTGAAATCCAGATTCATGCTGACAACCTGTGCTTCCTGGTTAGCATGATGTGATTTGAAATTGTTATGCTTAAGTAACACAGGTTAGGATGAGACATGGACGCTCCTGACTAAAAGCACTGCTAGCAGCTACCTAGAACACCTGCTCATTTTAATGTGAAACGGTGCGTGTGAGCCCTGGTGGTTTTGAACTTGTTGCAGTTGTTATGAAATATTTGCAAAGGCCAGCCTCATCACATCAAGGAATATTAGACAAAAATCAACACAATAGTTAGTATTTTGTATATGGGGCATTCATAGTTGCATGGGATACTTAATCCACTGATTTTTCTCATTACCAGCTGTACAAACAAAAGCCCTAAAATCCAGAAGAGTCTTGTGCCAGCAAGACACTGAGCACATACTGCCTTGACCATTGTAGAACATAGGGCGTATCCTGCCACTGCAGTCATATTTTGGGTTTCTAAGGTATTGTCTGTATTCCTCATCATCATACATCACTTTTCCTATATGTTTTCTATGAGCTGACATCTTGCAGGTTGGTAGCACATTGAGCACCTTAAATTAGCACATGGGCCTACTGCAGCCTAGTATTCCGGGTATGTACCAAGAGGATTTTGTTTGCTGGTTTTCAGTTGCATGCCTTGGAAAGGTAACTAAGCTCTCCTGAAACTGTATGTACAAAAGGGGATTTGGGGGGCATATTTGGCCTTCTTTGCTTCTAGCTAACTTTTATATAGAAATCTCCCAACAAACTTGATGGGAAAGGTGTACAGTACAGATGCATCTTCTGAAGTGTAGGGAGTTGAAAACCAGATTTTTATCTTTGTAACTTAAAAGGCAGTTTGTAAAATATAAAAATATTAACAGAATATAACAGCTAGAATCACAGAAGTAGACTGAGGAACCAGACTGTTGTATCAGCAGAAGAAAAACATTAGGTTAATCTGTATTACAGCACTCTGAAAGAATACAGAGCTTTGAAAACAGCTTTCACTAGGGGGTGGGACATTGTACTTTTATGTAGAGCTTTTGTTCATTTAGAATTGTTTACTCCAGCAAGCAACCCTGTGCTCTTTGTTTGACTGATTTTTCCCATTTGGCAGACCCTTTGCAATCACATGGATAACATTCTTCTTTCCACTGAGACACAGAAAAACTATTCTTTATTGACCTTGCTTGTTGTCCTAAATGACAAAAATATATTTATATACTAGGTGAACTGTAGGATTTCATCACTGACTTTTAATTGAAAATTCTTCAAAGCAAAAAGCTCAAAGAGCTGCTTTCATTTTTTTTTGAACAATCCAATAACTTCTTACTAGCAAACAACTGTGCCCTCAGCTACACATGCACAACTCCCACAGATGGCACTGAGAACTGTGGATAAGTATCTGAGTGCTGAAGCTGTGTCAAAACAAAAAAAATAATGCCATGCATAGAAGAAATAGGTCTTTTGGGTTGGGGATTCTTATTTATTTATTGAACAACAGAGGATTTGATGTGGAAGTATGGATGTTTACTTTTTTGTTTCCGTGGATGTTTTGGAAACTTAAGTATTTACTGTTTTATTTTGTATGGTTGCAGTGGGAAGCAAATCAGAAGACTCGGAAGAACACACACAAAAACATTCAACATCTCGATTTTAGTTTTCTCACCAGTATCACAAAACACAGAGCTCATGCACTAAACTTTGTGGTACTGATTTAGAAACACTCAGCATTACAGTTTTACATGTGAGGTGGTGTAAATCAAAGGGACATTATGTAAGGACCCAGCATGCCAAGACGAAATTCAGTCCTAGTGTAAGTGAGCACGATTCTGTTAAAACGGATGGAATTGTGCACATTTAGCCAAAAATTTTGAGTCTATGTTTATCTTGTGTTTCTGAATGCTCACTTGCAAGCTCTTCTGATAGGGACAAAACTCTCGATGAAATAAATGGGGTTACACTCACATGTAGGCAAGTGGTAAAACTAAGGCAAAAATCTTCATTTACTATAAACTGGAGTAGCTTCGCTGACTTCTGCAGAGCTGTGACAATTTACATGAATCCAGGCTCTGTTCATAATGGTCTAATTTTCAGAAACACTCTGCCTCTGCAATTCCAACTGAAGGCAATGAGAGCTAGGGTTGCTCTGCATTTCTGCAGCAGAAAAATTCAAAGGCCCTTTTGTTATCATTTAGCACATGTGCTTAGAAAGTGTAAAAAAATTAAGATCACAGTGATAGCATTTTCAGCAATCATCTTGTATATGTGTACTTACTTTTATGTAAGGTGCAAGCAGAATAAAAATCAGATTGGGCCTCCTGCTAAGGAGCCCTTGTTATTTTTTTTTTTAACTCACTCTTGTCGAGCAGAGTCTTATTTAGGCCTTTATAATTTCACAATTAGAGAAGATACTTGCAGTTCTACTACTAACACCATACAAGTCAAACAAAGGTCTACTTGTTTTGAATGAAAGCATGACAAAACACAGATACCCTCTAACTCTTGCTGTGGTTCAACATAGATTTCTTTCATCACTTACACAGACTTTGTCTTCACTGTTACTCCAGTATCCACTCTGTTTTTTTTTCTGGTTGGTGATGCTGGTTGTTGCATCAGATCAGGAAAATCAAACCATTTGAAGAAAAAACTATCAACCTGCATTCTTCAACCCCAGCTGTATGATCCTATCTCCTCCTTTTCACCAGCACTAGCAATTGAGCCAGTACAGGAAACTGCTGAGCCAACTGGAAAAAAAGATACCACTTGTACTGTTAAAGAGTTTGCCTGCTCAGCTCCTTGACTGGCTCACTGTGGATTTGATAGGTGCCAGAGCTAAGGGTAAATGTGGGAATGTGGCCAAAGGTGAAGGAATGCAGCCCTAGCTTCTAGGAGCTGGTTTCCTTTAGTTTAACTTATACTGCAAAATTGCACCCACAGTATCACCACAGGACAATGCTGTCTGTAGCACCATTAGTTTACTGTAATGGAAAAATTTTAGGTGGATTTTAAAACCACGTTAACACAAACATTGTAAGTAAATAGTAAAGCCTTTATTCTCGTTAAGAACAGCATTTTGAAAATAAAACATTTGCCCATGCTTTACAACCTCTGTAGTTTTGTATACTTATATAGTACAGTCATCGTGGTACACATTGATTGTCTTGAAAATCCTTTAAAGATGTACTTAATAAGATACCAGTATGCAACAATCAGCGGAAAAAAGGGTACGTTATAAAACACACATTAATACATTTAATAAATATATATTATCTATCAAAAATGAGCTTTAGCTCTCATCAATTAATAAAAAGCACCTGCTTTGTAATCCTGTAAGTTGGTAGAATAGTCCAATTGTTTTATTATAAAAGCTACAATGCTCCCTTTTGCATGGCCTTTGGTTAGACCTAAGGCATCAAGCTCAAACAAAGCCAACCAAGATGCCTGTGTTTAGACTAAAAACAGAAACATCTAGTTCTATAGTATTTCATGTACCTTGTTTTTAGAAACAACTGTATGCATTGAGAGTGTTCTTCTGAAGATGCTACGTAATTTCTGGCAAATGTCAAACACCCTCAACTCATCTGAAAGCAGGATCTGTAAAGTAGGCTTTGAACTTTTTTCCAGCCATTGATCAAAAGCCAGTTATTATAAATCTTGTTTTGGTAATAGTTTTTTCAGATGCTTTACAATTTCATTTTTCTGTATGGAAACACCATGAGCACATAACCATCAAGGGACAACATAGTAGCTTTTATAGTGTAAAAGCTAATTATAATTAACTGAACTGCGAAAGGCTTGTGCTTACTTACTTATTATGTTGTTCACAGATGCTCTACATTCTAGATAACTTTCATAAAAGGCAAAAGTAAACAATTTGTTTACTGTAACAAAAATATAAATTAACATAAAGGTGCCTTTCTTCAATTACAGTTTTATTTAGGGCATTTTACATCACAGACTAGTAACTTAAAAAAAAAAAAAAAGTTGCTTATTACTAATTGTATAAAGTTGGAAAATAAAGACCCTCCTAATCTATTACCACACCTTCACCACCACAAATTAAACCCAATCCTGCTAATTTTTAATTTTGTAAATAGTCTACATGACTAACCCAATGAGACTAGTCACGTGAGTAGCAGTTTGTAGGAACTGGCCATATCTTTGCAAAAGGCCTCAAATTCCAAACAACTTCGTCAGGAGCAGGATTGGGAACTCTATTTATCAATTCAGTCACATCTAGAAAAAGAAAAAAATGTTTCTTAAGATAACTATATCTTGTACAGATTTTGTCCAAGGTCTGTAAAATATGTATTATAATTCATAAATCTTGGTTGTAGCATGATAAACTTTTAAAAAGAAAGCTGTCCTACCATTTATGCCATGGTCATCTTATATGTTTTTAAAATAGAGTTTTATGAGGGGTTTTTTTCATTGGTTTTTAAAAGCCAAATTCCGCAGGTAAATGATGGTAATAGGTTTTTTACTGTTCCAAATGATGCATCTTCTGGGTAACTATCATTATCTTAATTACTTATTTGATCAAAGCTTTGCTTAAAACAAGCAAAATGTATTTCTAAGTTACTGGATAGCATGCAATATCCACCCCTACCCTACTTGGTTACTAAGGCCATCTAGTTACTTACAAAATAAAATAAGCAATCCCTAAAACAAGCACATGCTTCCTTTGCCTCAAGGAGGGAAGGGCAGGGGGAGCTAACATACTCCTTTACTCATGCATGACAGAAAAACATTGCTTCTGGAAGAGAAGGGCTTTGAAATAAAACCCCATAAGATGATCATGGCAAGAATGGCAATATATATTTTTTCCGTATATATATATACATATAGATCTGTGTGCAACACTTAGGGACTGGTCTTGCAGCCTCTGTACCTGTATGTAGACCTACTGGTGTCGAAGGGACTACTCGTGGGAGTACAAGTCTGCAGGACTAGGTTCCTAATTCAGTAGAAATGGAGGTACATGAAGAATCAGGAAGACTCTTGAAAAATAAAAAGCTTGTCTTTCTTTTGCAGTATACAGCAAGTAACTTCTCCCCGTGAAGCTACTAAGCTATTCAGTTATTTGTACATTATATTTTTTTAGTTTGAAAATATATATTTTTTATTACAGCATATGCAAAGTTTAATTGTTATACGTTTCCTATGCCCTCAAGTAAAAACAATTAGCTTTTAGTATTGAGGAAAGCTAAGATTAACATTGGCCAAACAGTGAGGATACAATGATGTTTTCAATGTCCGATATGTGTTAAATGTTAAATAAAGGAATGATTGCTTAAACATAATGAAAAACCATGGCACAAACAATGGGCAATGGGAACCTTTTAAATAATCTGGAGAAAACAAAAAGCTTTGAGAAAGTTTGCCTTATATCAACTCAAAAAAAGTGGAGGGGAGGGGGAGGACTAGGGAAAAAACTACCTTAAAAAACCAAAAACAACATCAAACCACCTCCAGCATGGAGATTCTACTAGCTAGGCACTAAAATGCACAACCACATTTAAATGCACAAACAACTGCAGTCAAGGGGACTACTCATATGAACAGGGATTAGAAAGGGAGGTCTTGACCCTATCCGCTGCCGAGTCTCTCCTGAAAGGGAGTCAGCACTTCCCAGCTGCCGCCGCGTTCCTGCTTGACCAGAGCAGCCCGACGGAACAGGCCGGCTCTGGCCTTACAGTGGGTTGCCTTTAATCCACCACCACAACGAACTCCTCCTGGCAAACTCCAGTCACGTTCTCTCCCCAGCTAAGTCTTTGCAAAAGTACATCCCTCCAAAGCTTCGCGTAATGGCTTCGTCCGCAGCAGAGGTGAGAGCGCGCGGCTCTCTGCTCTCACCTGGGGATGAGGCTGGAACAACGGGAATCGATCCCGCACGGCCGAGGAGGGCTGCCCGTGCTGCACCTACGCTTGTTCTCTCTCTGCCTCTAGAAGCTCTAGAACTCGCGTGAAACATGCACAGACCTTTCATCCCTCCAGAACTGCGTCTCCTACACCCGCTCTTGAAAGAGAAGAGTATCAGCCTACAGTGTAACGGTAATTTAGTTGCCACACAGTGACAACGCTTGACTACACGTGACGCTATGTGACTGTACAGTACAGCTAGATAATGAAGCAAACAAGGTACTCGTCATGACACTTGAAATGAAGGGAAAAGGAGCAAAATGGAAAGAAATCCTGCATGTTTTCACACTGTAGTGGCAATCTCTTGTGGCAACATTGATTTAAGTTTAGGTGAGAGGAGGGTATTTTGCAAGCAACTGGCAACCAACAAAAACAGGCTTGCCTCACACACTAGTTACAGACAAGAGAGTATCTTACATTTCAGAATACAACATCCCCCTCTTCCAATTTAAGGTGTGCCTACTTCTATTTTAAATAAGGTTCAGTTTCAATTTTACAATTTTGCTTTTGTAATTATCAGTTCAGTGGTGTTCACATTTAGACAAAATCCTCTGTAGGATTTCGAAAGCTCCTGGATGTTTTGTCGCTTTGTTCTGGTACTGTTATGGATTCCTCCCTCAAAGACACACTGCCAGGGAACAACATCTGCAACAAGGTTCTTATTCTCTACAGCCTACAGCCTTTCACCAGAGGTGTCGTCCAGTGTAACTTGGCGGAGCAGTTGGTATCTGGAAATAAGGATAATAAACCCATAACTGAGAGATCTAGTCTGTTCAAAAATCAGTGTTATCATGCTTACATGTACATGACAGCTTTCCAGACAGTAGTTCCAGAGAAAAGGGATACAAAGAAACTCATCTTCCACCCATACAGTACATTTACCTCTCTGTAAAAACCACGACTATATATACACATTAACATCTCATTTTACTATCTGATGTTCTCCATTAAGCTTTGTATCCATCTCAAAACAAACAAAAAACCCCAAACAAATTCTCCAGTTTCTCATCCTTGAACTGCCTTTTCCCTAAGCTGCATATTCTGGTGTCAGAAAACATAGGTGTAGATGAACCCAAGCGGCAGAAGGATGCTATTCATTACTGACTGCAAAGCACAAGCCTTTTCATTTTATTCAAGTTAGTATGTTTCCCCCTGTCTTACCCACACAGGTCCCTCTTGTTCACTAAAATCAACCAAAACTTTACTTATTTAAAAAACAAAAAGACACCTGCAATCTGTTCACATTACTTGGTTTTAAATGTAGAGGTTGAGTTATGGAATCAGCTCATGATTCAAAATAAAGAAAACCCAACTCACATGAGTATAAACTGGCTCATGGGTAGATTTTTAAGAAGCATGTAGGTATGCATGAAAAATATGGGGATGAAAATTCTTCTTTTTCAACAGTATGCCTGCTATATGATATGTATTCAAGTACAAATTACACATCAAGAGAAAAACATTTAGAAAGTCTGTTTGGCATCAGATGACTAAGCCATTCTTCCAACAACCAGGCTGCAGAAAAACAGGACTATCAAAGAATGGCATGCCAAACTATTGTCTAAGAAAGAAAAATCAATGCTATTAACATTAAAATATTCTATATTCCTCTTTTATGAATCCCTTTCCCAGGGACATACGCATCTGTAACTTACTTACAAAGAATTACATACATTTTACAAGAAAATGGAAGATATGTGAGAGACCACCACTATCTGCAACAATGATTCTTACTTAAAGTACTGGCCCATAAACATTTGTGCGACTCACGGCATCTTGAAAAAAAATCAAGTCAGAAATTGTGTCACTTAAGAGTTATGTTAAATACCTTAACATGAATTTAATTTGAAAGGGCCATTGAATATGTAGTCTCACTAAAGAACTCTGTTCACTCAAGCTACACTGCAAAATGTGAACGGCCAAGTAAAGAAATGCAAAATACTTTGTAATTACATCTTTTCTAGAGGGAAGTGAAGCATTACATGCATACTTTGCTGCCCGAATTTTCATTTATAGCTTTCCCCCCCGTGGTGAATAAGCTAAAAGCAGGTTTTTCAATTAGTAGTGGTTGTATATATCAGTGCATATCAAAGATTTCTTAAACCATCACATTTTGATACTTACAGTCCCACCATTTAGCACAACTGCCATCTCAGTTGGCTGATAAACATTGCTTCTAAAAGGAGCACTAGGTCGGCTTCCCAAACTGCCGTTTCGAAATCCTGCCGTTCTTAGCGCTGTGTTTAGAAAAGAGAGATCGTTCTTAGGGACACAATTAATGCTGTGCATCTCCTTTGAAATCATAAAAGTATCTTGCTTCCAGTTTAGTTACTGGGAACTTTGCCATTGATTTTACCTTTCATGCTGCCATACCAGTTTTCACATTGCTTTTGAACAGCAGTTTTTTTATATTGTTGGGGATGGATCTCAGAAGAATCAGTTTTACATAAAATTAACTCTTTGCTGTGGAATGGGAAAAAAATTATTCCAACCTAATTTTTGAAGTTTGCTAGTCTCATTTCAATAGGAGCTAAATGTCTTCAATCACCGAACCTCTCATGTATCTTGCCCAATATATTTTGCAAAGTGCTTACTGTATTGGTCTGGATACTGTGGGGTTAAGTAAAATGATATTACATTTTGCTTTCTATCAAATTCAGAGGACAGGGATCCAAAACATTGCTCGAGCCAGTAAGCATGCTCACAACCCCCCTGAGCATTACTTCAGCATGACTAGCATATAAGGATTTTCCAGATGTTTCAGATTATATTTACTCTGAGAAAACTAGAAATATGAAGTAAATACTGCCTTCAGATAGCTTAAACATGGCAAACGACTGAAGCAAAAGAGAAGATACTGATTGTCCGTCTGAATGTTCGTACCAGAAATACATCAGCCTCTCCATTAATTTTAGCACAAGTTTGGATTCAAGATGCATATTCTGGATGAGAGATATGCATAGTTAGGGATATGCTTCTTTCTCTCTAAACCAGTTCGGGGACTGGCACATACAACCTCTCTTTTTACTTTGGGGGTAAATAACGGCTTCTCTGAATTCAGATGTGGCCAGGGAACAGAGCTTGTTTATCCATGCGACTTGTGTGGTTACAATGGGCAGCACTCATCTGTGAGCTGGTAAACAGAAACAGGCCTAGTTCAGGCACCTGGGGCAAGAATTTCTCTTAGATTTAATTCAAATTACAATTCTACACTCTGTCTGAAATCGTCAATGAGCTGAAGGTTACAAGAATTTCAGCACAGGCTTTAATGAAGCCAGGATTTAATATAGTTGCGCTGTGTGGAACAAGATTTAAATGGATCCCACTGACATATGCTGTCCTCTATCCACTGCTACTCCTCTCTTTGGGACTTGTGCTCAGAAACGAAGAACTGTATTAATTTAACACAGAAATTTAGAAATCCAGCCCTGCAAGCGCTCAGCTGTTGACTTCAGCTACACACAGACTCTCACTTGCTCTATATTTTAAAATCAGGTATTTTTGCAGAACACTGGGAGAACAAAAGATGAAAATGCCTAAACCAGAATTATGTATTTTTTATTTTGTGTTTAACCATCTCAGGGTCAGTAGTATTCTTTCTTTGTAGTTTGGCTTCTTACTGTGTTAAACACAAATGATTGCACTGGTATTTGCTAGTACACATAATGAAAAAAACCTCTTTATAATGCATACTATCATTAAAATATTTACACATTTACACAAAATATTTACACAAAAATTCCATGGTCATTTCAAAGCTATCTTAAAGAGCTAGTAAATTTGATATTATATTGCTAAATTTTCATTCCCTATTATTGCAGTAAGTCTAAAATTCTTTTAATGTGACAATCAGAGACGAAGTTTGTAGACAAAATACTCATTTTGGAACTTTTTTCTCAGAGCAGTTTTACCCTTTTTCCTTGTACTTTTTCCATTACTATTAAATACATCTACTTGTGTAGCATTTGTATAGGTAAAAAACAAATAGTGCCAAGAAGATTTGAGCAAATGTCGTGTCGAAGTCTCCTTTAACACATATTTTAAATTTTCCTAAGTTTGTTTTTAGGCATTGGCTCTGAGGTCGACTTGTAGTACTAAAAGTTATTAAATGAAACTCAGTGAGTACCAGAGCTGCTTAGGCTTGGGTTTCTTGACAGCTGTAGCAGTCTACATTTCACATCCAGATTTTTTATGTATAAGGCAAATTCTCTGCCTTATAGAAGTTGCCCTACTAGCGTACACTGCACTTCCAGAAAGTGCCGAGAACTCATTCAAGTTGCCTTTTTCCAGGGTTTCTAAATACTTTAGTAACATTTTTACAAGACAACGGTATGAAAATAACTCTTTTAAGTAGATATTTCAACTTATCATATGACTGTTAAAATCCCAGATTAGAATGTTGCTTACATGATGTTTAAATAACTGACTTTAAAATAGTTTTGCTTTATTAATGCTAAATGATATTTCTGGAATAGAACAGCTCTTGTTGTTATGTGTAACTCGGAGGTACATTTTGCTAAGAAAGAGATAAACTAGGAGAACATACGCTTGTTTGAACCTATAGTTTAAAGGTTGTTCAGATTCTTAAAATGCTGATTAAAATCTTAAAAAAGAAAGAAAAAAAAGCAAAATTACTTTATACAAGTATTAATGGAAATAACAAGAATTAATGGAAAATATGTTTATCCAAGCATGTTTTCTATTTAAAGCTAACTACTTGCTAAAACAAATATTACAGTTAAGGAACTAAGAGGTGTTTTCTGGTTATCATGTCTTCCAAAATTTTACAACTAGTAGATCTTATATTCTTGAACATCATTCTTAAGTATCTTCTTGAAGAAAGTACCCCTCCTTTAATTTCTAAACTCTTAATGAAGAATTCTTGAATTGAGGTTAATTAAATGAATAAAAGAAGAGAGCATTCTCTACATACCTGCAGAGAGCCAATTGCTAATAGATTCCAGGTGCTTAGCCCCCGACTACCATCAGTACAGTGATCTGACTTAAATTAAAACTTCAGCAGCCATAATATGCGAGTTGAATATTATTACCTGTATTTACTTTAAGTTTCTACCATACCAGTAAGTTTTGTCTCCAAATCCTGTTCTCATAAGTCTGCACTTAAAGAACCGCTGCAAAGGAATAATGAATCCGTTTTGATGTATTAAAAATGTATGTATCCTTCTCCCGCATGCCATAGGAATAGGAATGACATGCATTTATTACGGTAAATATTAATAAGGGCATCAGATAAGGAAAACTATTTTGTATTGCACTGTGTAAGACTCAGATTAAAACAGAACATAAATTGCACTACAATAGATACTATGATGATTTTATAGCTAGCAAACATCTATCCAGTTCAGTAAAAAACTCAAGCACTGAATGATTAGATAAAAAAGGAGCTTCCAGTTCTTTTTTAAAATGCATGCATGAATGGGAATAATACAGAGTGAAAGATCCAGTTTTGTTCTTAGATCTGCCTTAGTCAGAAATAGCTCCACTGAAGCCACTGCAGTTACCTTACTATGAAATTAATTTAATGGGGGATGGAAGACAGTGGGGAAAAAAGAAAAAAAAAAAAGGGGGGGGAAAAAAAAAAGAGCCTTTACAGTCCATGGTGAAGCTGCCTCTGCTGCTCTGGAACATTAGTAATAAACAAACTTCTTTTATCCATGCAATTTTTTGTTTGTTTTGCCACTGCCTTTGGTATATACTCATACAACCTAACTCCCTTCTGTTCAAAGCTTCCGTACTAGAAGGAGACCTTTAAAGTTCCTGCTAAAACACTTAGAGAAAAAATGCCTTCCTGACCCAACATTGTGCCAAACGAGAGTGCTGTTTTCCTCCATGTCTGGTCTGTATCCAGAGGAAACATAAGACCCAGAGGAAATCAAAGATACGTGAAGATGAACAGGAACGTGCAGTGCCTGGACAACGTGACCCAAGCCTTCTTTTGGGGGCTGCCAAAGCAACGTGGCAACTATTGGCTGGGATTCCAAAGTCCTCTTCTCAATTAGAGAGAATAAAAAGTAGTGTGACTAGTAACGAAATCCTTCATCCAACCGTGGGACAGCACCAGACTGCACCCTGCACTACGGAACACCGTCAGCCTTGTGCTTACAGCACTGGGTGCACAAGCATCCCTCTGTATTTTCTCATATGTGTTAAATGTTCAGCAATGGTTTGGATCTCTTAAGCAACCAGGCGTTGCTGGCCCTTTCAGTAATCACTCAAAAACATTTCACTGCAAATTTTAACCATATGTCGTCACACATTGTTCTATGTCACCAAACAGCTACGACAAGGAACACAACCACTACCTTGAAACCTCTGTGTATGCATACTCTGGTCAGATGTTCAAGCCTTCAGAACAAAGACTGTCTTTGAACTTGTCTATACGCCACTTTGCATTTTTTTTCCCCTCACAGTGTCACAAAGTGGCACTAAAACCCATTTTAATGGAAATATAATTAATAATTTTGTTGCTCAAGAGGCTGAGCGTTTTGTAACATAGAGCACTTGCTTGATTTTTTCTTGGATTTTTTGAAAATACTTCATATTAAATGTTATTAACTGCTAATGATAAAAAATGTCATTTAAACTATTTTAAAATAGAGGGTATTTTTTCCACAGTGAATTTTTTGGCTTTCAGTGTTGGCTTTGCATTTGAAATTGTTCAATTTTTCAATGAAAAAAAACGATGCAGAAGAATCACTTTAACAAAACACATGTATATTCTGTATTGCATTTTTTTGCCACTTCCCCCCGCCCAGGTGACACCTTAATGAAAACTGTAAAAGGGAACAATATGTAGTGTGCAAAATATGGCATTTGTCATAACCCTTGTTTTGAACACCTGAAAAATGTCTCACACTGGTGATTTTCTTGGCTACTACAGGAAAATATAGTCCTCTACAGTAAATTCTTACCTGCATTATGTTCATCCATTGAAAAGGCTTTGTTTTCCATGTAGCTCCGAGGAAGCTGTATATCTTCCTCAAAAGCAGTTTCACGCATCCTTGGCTGTGAAGTATCAAAATAATTGGGAGTGTTATCCTGCTGTGATGGAAGGATGGTACAGTGGACCTCTGGGATGGCATGAAAAATAACAAACACCCAACCACTGGACACCAGTGCAATAGCAAGAGTGGGATCACTCCATTTGTCTCTTCTCTTTAGCTCAGCATTACCAAAGAGGTACATAGTCATCCAGGCTACCCAAATCAGAATGGAAAAAAAAAGTGTTATAATGAGGCATACTCCATTTTTCTTCCACTTCTTAAACTTCCCACAGAGAGTGAAAAGAGAAAATCCCATGGTAAATACCATCAGGAACATAACGTAAATCAAAGCCATAGCAAAATCCATTGGCTCGTAGCTGCAGGCCAACTTGTTATCTCTGACAATTGTCAGTATTAACCACTCGGTTGCAATAATGACCTGAACGAGCATCAGGCAGATTGCCACACCAGCTAGATGCCAGCCAGATGGACTCTTCCCATGTCGAACGAGTCTACGAAGTCTCCAGGCTTGCGCTAGCAAGCACGAGAAGCACAAAGCAAAGATAACTCCCCACAGAAATCTTCGGGTAGAGCACACCGTTTCATCTTCTTGTATGATGAAAGCAAACGTCAGCCCGAACAGCCCGAGCGTCCCCAAAAGAAAGAGGAAGTGCATGCCCAGGGGGCTCTTCTTCTCCTTCTCCTTGATGAAGGGCAGCCTCACCAGCAGAATCAGCATCAGCAGCAGGGTGGTCAGCACGCCCGCCCCCGCAACTGCCTCCACAACTATTCCCCAAATGGCGTCCAGGTCGCACAGGTAAACGTACTGGGGCAGGAGATCCAGTCCGCACCCTCTAGACGTACTCGAGTTCTCAGAAGACCCATAGCTGATCACGAAGAGGAGGAAGAAACCAATGGCTGGGGAGGTTTTCATTTTTCTGTCTGAGACAACAAAATATTTGATTGCTTAGCTGTAGTTCACTTTGGAGGATTTCACAGCAATTGGAAGCACAGCTTTTTTCAATAGCCCATGTTTACTGGTTTTTTGCACGGGATTTGCAGCTGGCATAGCCTACCCCCAGTCCCCTTTGCCACCCTCCTAGAAAGCTGCTTTTGCCTGTTGTACTCAGAATACAAACTGACTCATTTCTGTGTTTGCACAGATTGAAAACAACATTTCCAAACACTGCCCTTGCAAATATCCTAAAACGCAACCAGAAGAAATTATGCATCCTGTTGCAAAATAATACATTATCTACAGTACTTTTTTGTTCAAATTAGGTGCTTAAAGTACGTGTAAATTGCACTGGGCCTGATGCAAGTGTAAGTTGTATCAGAATTAGACTGTTTTACAGCCTTGCTCCTTTTACTGGAATAAAGGCAAAGTCAAAACCATCTTTTTTTTTTTTTTTTTTAAGGGTAAAGCAGTCCCAGGAAAATAAACATTGTGCTTTTTTTTTAAAATGAAAATCTCGGGTTTATGGTCGGTCAATAGGCAGTTATAATATTCATTCCTTTCATCCTCTTCCAAAGCCCAGGTATTAGATTACATTTGCAAACGGGAATGATTGGCTAGAGAAATCCCATATTCTGTGACAATGGTGCACACATGCAGTGTCATCAATCAACTAATCAAAAATGAATGACTCATTGTGCTTCTTAGCAAGTCTAAAGCCATTCAAAGGAAACAAACAACAAAAACCAGAGCATCACTTGCCCAGATCCAGAGAGCGAACAACGGTCAACTCTAGGAACACGCAACACAGCCCACCTGACTATGGGGACCAAAAGCCTGGACGAATCCCAGTGTAGTTTCAGAGGGAAATACAGGTTAGGTGTTTTAAAGAGAGATACGGTTATGGCATTTGCTTTTATTAAGCAAAGCAGGGCAAAGGAGATTGTTCATTTAAAGGTTACATTTTTAACTATCTGCCCCAGCGATGGCTGCCCTGTAAGAGGCATGTACCATGTAAGAGGCATGGTTGCATGTACCAGATATGAAAGCCGATGCTGTTAACCTTCGCTTGCACAGTTAGCGCTGCAGGTTCCAGCAGGACTATGTTCACTGAGGTGAGCAACACGCCTAGGTGAAAATGTTCAGAGTAAGAATTCCATTTGTACAGTATGACCATACAGAAGAAATGCACCACATAAACAGGCACCAATGTTAGTCATATAGCTCAGGTGGCGTGTTTAAGATACAAAGTGAGAAGCAGAGAAACTATTGGTAGCTCTTTTGTAAGTTAGACAAACAGCCCTAAAGGATTACCCATCTAAAGATATTTCATAAATCAGAAATGCATTTAATGAAAACCTCAAAAACTTTAATGAGAGTTGAAAATGGTTTAAAGTAAGGGTGCAGTGTTGTTGTGTTGAACACGATCAGTCATAACCAATATAAAAACTATTTACGTAGACTGTCTGAAACTGCACAGATTCCCTTACCGCTGAGAACTATGGGTTTTCTTCCTGCGCATTACAGTCCTGTAATGACCAAAGCTAAATCTTGAGGATCTCAATCTTCAAACTAATGTCCACTCCCCTTTCACTACATAAGGACCAATCCATTTTCGGCCTCTGCCAGGAGATGGATGATGGAAATTATGCTGCTTCCTATTAGGGGCACCAAGACAGCAAATGTGCTAATATAAATGCGTAATGACTTTATAGTCTTTATTCATACAACAGACAAAAAAGCTTATTACAGAACTTCATCTTAGAAGTGGAAGCTGTGATAAATAACATGATCTGGAATTGGACAAACAAGAAAAGGGTGATCGATGATCTTTGCCTGCGCATAGAAATTACAGTAACCTTGCACTGTTGAAAGGGCTACAATGTTCTAATGATGCAATGACCTGCAGCTAATGACTAATGATTTTTTTTTTTTTCTACCTGGCTGTAATTTAATTTATGGTGATTTAGTAGAATATTTACTTGTTTATATCTGATTTGTACAACAGGTTTCTCAACGACTGTCGCAACACTCACGTTAAAAACACTGAGTTTACAGACAGAAAACTAATCATCAGTGAAATATATTCATTTTTGTATTGAATACAGTCACACTCAATAAATCTCCTTGCCCTATGAGTACATGATTAACTAGAAGGAAACACTGTGAAGGTAATTTTGCAATTCCTTCTATGCACAGGTAGTTCCTACTTGAATTAGTGCATTTCCTCTTTAGAATATCAAAAATCAAAAAGAAGTATAAAATGGTCAGTGCCTGCTGACACAAAGGGAGGAAATCTACCAGGATCTACTAAGGCAATGCTGCAAACTACTGGTACCAGTTTCAAGAAGCAGGAGGTCATGTGGAAAATGATTCAAAATTCATTCTAATGCCACCCAAACTGGCAACAATAAACAGCCCTTAAGTGAGGATCATGTTAATTTTCCACTATCCTATCACTTACAAATTATGATATGCATGTACTAAAGTGGTTTCAATACTAGCTTTGTTTATTAGCTACTCTCTAAAGACCTGAGGGGTAATGAATTCAGGGCAAGTATCTCCAGTTCTAAGATATTTTCCAGTTTTCTGGTTACTTTATTCATGTCATGTAACCCTCATGTGATTGAGCTATTCTAGGACAGTCTGTTTCCATGGAGATTGTGCTGCATGGGTAAGCAGTCATATTGTCAGCCCATCATTTGTTTCCTCTTCCTATTTGGAAGTGTTTGGGAAGGGGGAAGGGAGGGTTAATGAATTTGGTGTATTTCCCCCTCCACGAAGAATTAGTTTCTTCTGGAAAGGGGGAATTAAGCTGTGACAAAATACACTGAGAATTCAGACAAAACATATATTCAGAAATGCAGAGATGTTCAACTCAAGAGGAGTTTTCCCAAGTTACTTCCATTTGTGCAATTACTTTTGGGAGAGCTGATGGAGATAAACAGTGGTTCTCTCAGAAAGCTCCTAGACAGCTATAGTATTGATCAAGAAATCTCTAAGAGGTATTCTCGGCGTGAAATCATATTCCTACCAAATGTCAGTAAGCCTCGCTAAACACTAGATCCTGTCCACACCAAAGCTTGCAAGCAGGGCTGAAAATCTCCAAAGGAGGAATCTTTTCCCCACCACTGCTATCAATATAGCCATGTCTGCAACCTGTTTACTAAGTATTTCTGCCTGACTAGGTAAAAACTGGCAACGTTAATAATCAAGTCCCTGTGATGATACCAGCCAAAATCCTCTTCCTAGCACTGGTACTCAGCACCGAACTCAGACAGCTGTACGTATAGCCAAGGGAAAACATTGCATTACAACATAAAAGTTTGGCAAGGGAATATCACAACTTTAGCTGAAACCACAGATTCAATAAATTTAAGGGAAAACTAGAAAGTCTTTTTGCCAGAAAAGGTGTTTTGGAAAAGAGAAGTATATCAATATGGGTTTTTTATTAAAATAGTGTCTTCCGCAACCCTGTGCTGTGGGTAGAATGGCAGTCCTGTGTCTCTTGAAATTTTGTAGTAAAATCTGCTGTCTGCACATTATCACCAGTAGTTAGCTAAACCAGTAACTGTAGAGAACAGTATTTTTACCTCTTTATGTCTAGATTAGCTCTTAGCAAAGTTATGCAACAGCGCTCTTACTTGACTGGCACTTCACTTCTATTACCAGAGAGCTACAGCAATAGTAATACAGAAATGTCACAGAAACTTTCCAGCACAGATATAGTAAGTGGCACCGATATACCCCCAACATAGTTGAATGGAACTGTTCATACAGAGGGAAATAAACTCGAGAATATTTTTTTTCCCCCAGATCCCCCACCAAAATTGTATTTCATTAAAACTATTAAGCCAATATACCTGAACCCAGAGCAATCATAAGCACTTAAAATGAATCAATAAGCCTTACACTTTTCAGGCAAAAGCAGCATACAATTAGCAGGACAGCTTCCAAATCCAGTCCTCAGTTTCTGCTCCAAAATCTGCCCTCAATGACAACAGTAATAACTCCACTGTTTTCAACAGAGTGAAGTCCCCTACATTAACTGGTGTAGAATGACTACAGAAATTGCAGACACAAAGCTGCCCCAGCGGGTACGAAGTACAATTACAAGCAACTAAGCAGAAAGAGAAAATCTCACAGCTGTCATCAAAAAGTTGTTACGGTTAAAAATCAATGAGGCTCTCAATAGCTAACGTCTTCTGACCAAAGATTGCAAATATCTCTTATCTGCTCAAAAAGATACTGTTGTATGCTGCTAGAAAATATATATAAAGAATAATAAATCTGTAACCATGCAAAGATTTAAGGTTAGGCTATTCATGGTTAGATGTATTATCTCTTCCCCTTTTTAGAGTCCTAACGTTAATCAATGGATACAGGAAGATACATCCAATCGCAGAGAAGAAAAACAATCTAGTAAATAAAAGCAGTAGTAGCACAAATAGTAACCTGCTCTGCCACACATAGGCAGAAGACTGGTTCACCGTACAATTTCCGAAAGAAAGCCACCCCCACCACGAAGTGTTGTGGAGAGATGCTAGTGAGTGAGGAATTAATCACAGCACGGGATCTCTGCCAGCTCCTTTTGATCACATCTGAAGAATGAGCTTCAGGACTGGTAACAGAGCAGCAACAGCCCAGCCGAGCTCAGACTACTGAAGAGATGTATTTCCAGAATAATAATTAATAGTGCAATTGTGCTTTGTGTGCACAAATACAGCAGTGATTTAGACATCCCCTGCATTAGAATTATAGGCATCATGCTATGTACAGCCACACGGTTACAGAAAGCAAGACCCCACTCCAAAAAGGACACGTAGAAAAAGTACTGTTTTCATTTAGAAATACTTTGCAATGCTGAATATAATAAGAAACGATCCATCTAATGTTCTAGGTGCTCACAATTCCCTTGGGTCAGATTCTGTATATCGCCTATGCCTAGATACTTCCGACTCTAACGCCTGATGTTCAGACACTACTGATAGCAATCAGTGTTTTTCTTTTCTTTGCTAATTCTCAGACTGTTTCTATTCACGTCACAGCTTCATGACGGATGGGTTTCCTTCACCTGATTTCTCCTGATGCGGCGAGAGAACGCCTCAACACCGATACTCCCTGGTAGTAAGTAGCAAGCGTACCGCTGACAAAGAGATACTCGGTACTACAGCGGTGACAGCCAACCTAGGTGTTTAGGTTCAGCACGCAGGAAATCCTGTTAGCCCTGGGATAAACATTAGGTCCGGTGTAAACAAAGGGTTCACCTAAGTGCTAAATCCCACCGCTGTCTGGCTTCGGGGAGAGGGAATACAGAGACCGGGCTTTTTATTAACTACAGAGAAAACTGCTAACGCCGCGCAGCCCGTGTCTGCACCCACACCCCGGCCGGGGGCTCCCACCTCCCCCGGGACCCGCGACCAGCAGCGGGGGGGGCAACGAAAGGCTCCTCCGCCCCCCCCCCGGGGCCTGGATCCCGTTACCGCTGCCCTGGAGCTCCGGCCCGGCGGGCAGCCCGAGAGCGGCGCAGCGCTGCCCGGCTTTGCTGCCGCTACCCCGCGTAGGAGCGCAGAGCCGAGCGGCCCCCCCCGCGCAGGCCGGTGCGCAGCTGCCTCCCCTCGGGTCTGCCCTTCATCCACCCGCCCGCGACCTCCTCCTCCTCCTCCCGCAGGATGTCTATCCCGCGCCAGCCTCCGCTCTTTTGTCCCCTCGCTCACGTCTCTCTTCGGTTTCTTTTCCCGGTCTCTCGCTGGGCGGGGGGGCGGGGGGGGGGGGGGGGGGGGGGGGGGGGGGGGGGGGGGGGGGGGGGGGGGGGGGGGGGGGGGGGG